>JAGDQP010048414.1:0-14757 GCA_022664845.1 Lepisma saccharinum
TCTCTATTTCAAGGTACTATCTCGGATGAAGTCCGCAGTCCGCCACAGTATTCCCGGACACTTTGGGAGGTAAAGGCAGCCGAGCGTGGGACTGACCACCCCAACTCACTTCGTACCGTTGGTCGAGATGTGGATCGCTACCTGCACATCCCCATGCGTCGTTCGCGGCGCGTGCACATTGCACAGAGTATACTTTTATCTTTCAACCTTTTGTATAATAAATACCTTTGTGATTAAATTTAAATAATTAGCAAATTTCATCAAATTTAGTAAAATAGAACCTACAATTTCCAGTAAATTCTTATGAATAGACAGGAAGCGCTATTGAAACGTTCTATGAAGTATCTATCACAACACCTCTTTTTTTTTTTTTTTAAGAAAAGGATTAAAACGGTTTAAACACTGCTTTTTGCAGTCTATAAAAAAGCGTTTAAAACAAAAAACCAACATAAAAACACGTTTTAAATATTTTTCTAGAAAGAACATGTTTTTTCCAACCCTGCTTTGCAGGCATTATAAACATCGGGGAACGAATATAAATACTAAGTATTATAAAGAAAATCCTGTTCAAACCGAAACTATGGGAGCCATTGCAGCGGCTGTTTCCCCCCTCGCTCCAAACTTTAACGCCCTGTAGCGGACAAACGAATCATTACACGGTCGAATTTCCTTACAGGCATTATCATACATATACGAAGTTTAATCAAAAAATTCCTGTTCGAACCTAAATACTTTCCTTGTCAGTGTCATTGACAACGCGATGGAAGCAGCAACCACTTAGTCGTTACTGTCCGCTGTCGAGTTACGTATGGAAGCCAGTAATGGATTGGTAAACAGCTTCTCATACAACACCCAAAGATACCCCAAATTACCTTATTAATCTGTAATTACTATATAATGAAGCCTGTAGGAGATACTATAACTCATTCTAATACTCTACAAACAAAGATTAACCAGTTCTATTTCAGCAAGAGCAGGACTCACGTGCAAGAAGTACTGTCTGAACTTCAAAATGCAAATCGTAGCATAAAAGCTGATGAAACTCTGCTGCATTAATGTTGGCAAAGAGGACGAACTTGCTATGGAATCAGAAACTTTCAAAAGTACTGATCTAGGTTTGACATTGGAAACCAACCATTTACATATATAACCAACCATTTACTCACCCATTGTAAAATACACGAATAATAATACCCAATAATCCTTTTTGTACACATCATTGCAGCTCGTATGATGCAGCTCTTTACTGTCCGTTCGACTGTCATTATGTTAACAAGGAAGACTCGCCAATGTTCAGTCTGATGAAAATTCGTAAATACATACAGTGCCTAGGTAAACTTCATAGTCAACATTATAAGTGCTGCCATCAACAAATAACAACAGGAAAGTCCGAGAAAATGGAACGTAGATAGCAAGGAAATCCAATACAGAGTAAGGAAAACGCCTTTTCTTTCACAAAGTGTTACATATATTGAAGGAAAATAGTTATTAAGGGATACTGGAGAAGAGACAATACATGCTGGAGGATATGACGACAATGACCGCCATCTTGACTATGCTTCAAACTATTTAAATAGTAACTAGGTGATGTGATATATCAGTCTGTGCTGGAATGTTCCAAGAAACCCAATATATTATAACTTATAAGGAAGTCAATTTGGGCATAACTCTAATCTTGTACGAAATAATGACATGTGCAATTGATTTGGAGAAAGTGTGAACCGAATAATGAAAAAAAATGTTTAAACAAATGTAGGAACGAAAACCAAAAAACTCCATAAGAGATACCGTTCTGTTGGAAAATATGATCCTCATGATCACAACATGAATTGCACTATAAAGTTTTAATTACATTAACGGAAGATGAAGTACCAATTTCAAGAAGGTGTAATGCAAGATTAAAGTGACCTTTTTCCAGGTCAATTTCACGTATCACTTTGTCACAGTTTGATACATCACATCACCCACTTACTATTTATAAAGTTTGAAGCATAGTCAAGGTGACCGTTTTCGAGATGGCGACCATTGTCGTCATATCTCTCAGCATGTCGTTGCGTGAGAATTCCTTTATTCTATGTCACAGAAATCCAAAAATTGATTTTGACTGGCAATGTGTTATATGTCCCATATGTTTTCAATATCCAGTAATAATTCTGATCAATTCCTGCAGGAAATATGAAAACCAGATAACCGTTTTATTGTATGTCGTCGAAAGTTACAGAAAAAATCGTTCTGTTTTAATCTAAGTCACTGCCTAATAAGCTTTTCGTGACTATGGTGATGTTCTATGTCATTGGAGTTTTGTAGTTGTGTATTTATTTTATTTTATGTCCTCTTCAATGAGATCCACTCTAAATCTAACGTGAGAAGATAACTACCACCACCCATCAGTACCTTTTTCAGAAAAAGTTGTGACAGGAGTTGATTTCAAGTCATTTATTGTAAACATATGCAATGACGCTAATAAGTGGTGGTTTTGTTGCTACTGTTTTTATCAAACAAAGCACGTACTTTTAAGTGGAGTGTTTCTTTAGACACAAGAAAGAATATTAATGTTAGGAGTTGTGTTCAAAAATGACATAATTTTAAAAGTTTTGCCAAGTTTGACTTTTCAACTGATTTGGTTACCTGCATGATAGAAATCATTTTTGACTTTTTGTGCACTCGTCAGATTCCTTCCTGCAGAGGGGAAGGTTGAGTTTCAAGATGGCGGCCAGGCGTAACATAGCTTGAAAACATCATTAGTTACTCTGAAATAATAAGCGTTTTAAACAATGTGTCAAACAAAAAAATGTTTGGAATCAGCTGAGGAACATTTTTGGTTATGTGGAGAAATTGTCTAAACATAAGCATTTTCAAACTAATGAGTCACGAAGTTGATTTTGTGTTTGTTTTCTGCTTGATACAATTTGTAAAAGCGTCTGTTGCTCCTATACCGTTCGCCGTATCGTAAATGTTTTAAATCAAAATTGTTTCTTATTATATACGGAACATATGTTGTATCTTTATAAAATTGTTTAAATATAACAGTTTTCTAGTAATTGATACAAGAAGCTCTTTTCCTGTTTTTCCTGATGTTGGTTATCAGGGTTTCAGCGGTACTTATTTTTTAACTTGCGTTGTGAACTGCATTTTGCATGTCCCATCTCTTTTCTGTTTTTTAGGATTGTTAGAATATAACTATTTTATCGCTAGTAAACTAAGAAGTAATAAAGTTAAATTATGTAGGTGACAGTTGAAATCAGAATCAGATTGTAGTTAGTGGCAACAACGGAAGGCAGAATGGTTGCTATTGCAATTCTGTTGCAGAGTTATATTTTTAATCATTGTCGATATTGATTATTATAAGTACTAATAGAAACAAAGCAGAACTGAAAAAATAAAGTATTTCAAGCCCTTTGCGGACTCAGATAGGGGGCGCACCCTACAGGGTAGATACTTTTACAGCATTATTTCAGCAGTATATTTCAGAAAAGCTTCAATTTGTTTCCAAAGAAATCCGGTGTCATTCTTCATGAAAACGCTTAGCAACGTGATAGGAAATATTATAAATTTATACTTCAAAATAAACCTAGTGTGAAAATATCGAAAATGTCCCTGCTCTATTTCACCTACGCCCTCTTGACAAACCTTCTGGATCGACACTGCTTCAACCATTGCAGACAGCAGAGGTGAGATGTGAGTATTAATTTTAACAATGCTCAGAAAGAAATTATCAAATTTCAGTGAACAATCCCTTAATGAGATTAAAGAATACTCTTTCAAATCTAAACAAGTTGTTCGGAACTTTCAAGAGGCTGAACGTGTTCTGCTAACTTCGCAGAGTGTACAGCTCTATATTACAATCCAATATGTTTCAGCTCGTTCTGATATGAAGGGAATGTTCTGCAAGTTAAGAAGCAGCAATTGGGAGACGGGTCGTCCTTCACTAAGAATATGAGTGGTCAGTCACTGAAACTGGAAGGAATTAAAAAAACAAGTCTTTTCAAGCAAAGAAAAAGGGACTAGACAGTAAAAAAATAATAGATTTATGAACCTGAAAATAAAAGCATGGGTACTCTTGTTTACCTTATCATAATATCATAATGTCTTACAGCACCCTCGCTTGTATTTTTAGATTCATAAATCTATTATTTTATACTGCTTAGTCCATTTTTCTTTCCTTTTTAAAAGGCGTGTTATGTTACATCCATTTTTTTAAAAATTATTTTTAATTTATTTTATTTATTATTATTTTCGGGTTACTTCGGTGTTCATACTTTTTCTACAGCTAATATTTTGTGGCCTAAATCCTAAGGTGTTCTGCTACCAGCCGAACCCAGCCGCGGTGCACGCAAGTATTTATTTTAGGATACATAAATCTATAATAAGAAAATATTAAAAAATGTTTTTGAATATGTACATATACGGAAATATATGAAAGTAACAATGGCATGTTGTATTGTCACCCGACTTACGTCGTTGTGCAAAATTGCATCATTGTATGACTTCGGAAAATTAGTTAAATTAACGTTGCAAGATTTGTACCAGAGATAAAACATGATTTCAGAGTAAGTTAATAAAAAGCGTGTAATATTAATAAAAGAAGAAAGCGATTCGATGAATAATTACGTTTGTGCATTTTGTCAAAAATATGATGTGGAAGAAACCTTCCGTGTAAGATCAGATCAAATGGGTCGAACGTTTCAGCTTCTCAACATAAAGCACACTTGGTAAAATTGAAGCAGGCAGAGCCATATTATCCTCTCTTCAAGATGAAAAGGATCCCTTGGATATTACTGTGAAGGCTGCTTTAATTGCAAGAGTGAAAATCATAAAAATGAAAATGAGACATTTACTTACACTTTCTCTGATCTTGCAGAATCTGAAAAGTTGAAGTATTTACTGGAGTTTGTGAAGGATATGTTTGATGTCAATGAAGATAATGATTAGGCATATTGAACACCACAAGAAACATAGCACACCATATTATGTTATATTTTATGACAAGAATACAGTAGAAATATAATGTAATAGAGGAAGGATTTCTAAGAAGGAAGCAAACACATCTCAGTGTAGGAACGACACTGATGCCTTACCAAAGAAACAAATCAAAAATAACCTTGATACCTTTCGTACTTAGATCGTTAAACGTCTTATGCAAGTGTGAAAAGGACGATAGCTCAAGTTCCAAGTAATCTAGTTACTTAAACAGAAAAGGATGATTTTTTTTTCTAGCAAATTTGATCAAGTGAGGAGTAATTTATTTCAAGTGATGTTACGCCTGGCCGCCATTTTGAAACTCCTCCTCCGCAGGGAGGGATGCCGAGTGGAGAACAAGTCAAACAATGATTTTTATCATACAGGTAACCAAAATCAGTTGGTTAAGATAAGAATAAAATGAATTGTATGTGCGGTAACAGCACTACGGCTTATGCCCTTCCCGATAAAAAAAATCAGTTGAAAAATCAAACTTGGCAAATCTTTTTAAATAAATTGCACTTGACCCCTGACTATCAGGTCTATTACAGGATGCAGGGTGTTTCAAATTATGCTGATGATTATAAAATGGACTTAAATACCAGTTAGCTTAGATACACTCAGTGACAGCCAAAGTAGTAGCAATGACGTGGGTGACCAGCAGTCTGCTGGACCTTCTAACAGCTGCTAGAAATATGCATCATGTGTGCTTGTTTGAGAAAATGTAACGGTGGAACGGAAATAAGCTTAGGCTAACGCAGTTTCTGAGAGTAGTGGTTTAAAGGGTACTCCATTAGGGTTAATTATTATACCTTTTCCCTCCTCTAAGGTTGAGGAAAATGTTGCATTACTTTTTACAACTCTGTATTGAAATAAGGCCATGCGCTGAAAGTGCCGTCAAATCAGACTTGATGAAAACAATGATCATGAAAGAGATTCGGTCTTAAAGTTCCTGGATAATTTGAAATAAAGCTCAGCTCTGAAAACAACCAGGGGATTTGAGACTCAATATATGCCATGATCATCACAAACAGTTCCAGAAATCTTCGGTGTTCAATGGAATATGTATGAAAGCAATTTTAATTTAATTTCATTTAACTGGCATACAAGAATTAGGAAAATAAATTATGTCAAGTATTCCCATTGTGTGCAATTCAGTTCAACATGTACGCAGACTTTTAGTGAAGGTCCCATTACTTTATTTTTTGAGCAGGCACACATTTTAATTCTGTTGCAACCTTTTACAGTATTTTATTGCTATGTTGTTCATTTCCATTTGGTTTTCCTTATTATGAACATTTAGTTGTTTACACAAGACAAGACAGTGTTCCTTAAGATACTTTGCTCAATACTGAACAGATATCCTGTCAAAACACTTTGTTTTAGTGTCTTTGTAAAATAATATATTTATGAAGAGATGAATGGTTATTTAGCAGTCCTATGGTACCTGCAAAGGCTGACATGCAATTTCTTGCTTCTATTCATCAACATTTCACTCTAAAGTAAAATAAAGAACTTGACATTCTTAAAATCATGTACACTTTGACGATATTTGTTTCAATACTCAAGTACATTAGCGTTTTTGTATGACTCAGAATAAGTTTCTAAACGTTAGAAGACTATTTGTGTCTTTATAAAATTAATATATGATATTGTTTTGTTTCTACAATTTATCTGCAACTAAACAAGTCCGGGTTTCTTTTCCTTAGGGAAATGATCTACAATAAATACACTTTCAAACTATATCAGCAATGTCTTATTATTCTGAACGGTATTGCGACAGTCGAAGAAATAAACTTCAAATCGCTCTCCTGTAAAAACGAAGGAAGTTAACAGAGAATAAAATAATTCTCATGTGATGATGTATTGTCTCCTCTCCAGTAGCCGTTAATAGTTATTTGCTTTCAATATATTAACAGTTTATAAAAGAAAATGCTTCTTTTGTACTCTGCATTGGATTTAGTTGTTCTTAATTTTTCCATTTTCTCGGGTTCTCCTGTTATTGGTTGAGGGCAGCACCTATTATTTTGACTGTGAAGCTTTACAGTAAGCACCGTATAAGTACATATATACCATTTCTTAAAAATCAAAACCGGGCTTTGTCACCTGCTTAGAGTTCCTTGTAAGTCAATTATGCTTCTGTTGTATACATAATAACATGTATCGAAGAGAAAATTTTAAGAAATGGTAAACTACTGGTGAGGGTGAAATTTATTGAACAAGGAATAATTATTGTGCATATGCTTGGACTTTGACTTGTTTCGGTTAGCAATGATTCCCTGATACAAATAAATATTACAAAATTAAATCCACCATTGTTTCCTGCTAGATGTGGTAGCCGAAGTGTGGTCAAGTGCTGGTTAAAGTGTCGGTATCAAGCGAAGATTGTTCAATTAACTAGGACAAATTAGGTAACAATTTGCGAAACAGAAATGTCGACAACACGGAAGCACTATAACCGTTTATCGTAAATTATAGTCATCCCGTTACCAATGTGAAACAGAAGGACCAGTTTAGTGGTAAATACCACCCCAAGTTGTCTGTGTACCGACACTGTACTCATCCTAGAAATTCTACTTTAGCTTCGATTTTAGGAGTATCGATGAAATCGATATGCTGGAATTAAAAACAAAATAAGGGAATCATGGTACAAAGTTTCCAGTATAGAAAATCAGTATTAGGGTTTAGTACCAAAGAATCAAAATTAAGAATCGAAACATGCGAAGGGGCGCAGGTATGCACTATTATGAGTCTGATTATCCTAACAGTATTTGAAATAATCTTTGTCATTGACCGCACCCATTTCGTCCGAATTGTACTCGTCAAAGAATGTCATATCAACACATAAAATGCAGCGTCTTTAGACTGTAGTTGCCTGTAAATATAACAGGTGCATAAATATGAAACCGGAATTTTTGTACAGAAAAGACACAGGAATTGGATGACAATGCTAAGAACTATTTTATTCAAAGTATTGGCTATCTCTAGCGATACATTTCTGCCATCGTTCCGGCAATGTGTGGATGCCAGACCAAACAAACTGTGCCTCTTGTGCTACAAACCAGTAATTAAGCCATTTGCGTACATTTTCGTAAGATGTGAAGCGCTGGTCAGCAAGTGCGTGTCCCATGGATGCAAATAAGTGAAAATCGGAAGGTGACAAGTCTGGTGAGTAAGCCGCATGCGGAAGGATTTCCCAGCCAAACGTCACAATCGTTTCCATCACCGGTTTTGCTGTGTGGGAGGGTGCATTATCGTGAACACAATCACTTTATGTTGTCTTTGGTCATATTCTGGGCGCTTTTCATGCAACTATTGATGAAAATCGATCATTTGTTGTCGGTAACGTTGGGTATTAACGGTTTCGCTAGGTTTCAGCAGTTCATAATAGATCACTCCCTTCTAATCCCACCACGCACAAAGCATTGTTTTCTGTCCACAGTGATTTGGTCTTGCAGTCGATGTCGTCGGTTCTCCTGGAGTTGCACAAAATCTTTTACGTATAAGATTCTCGAAATAGATCCACTTTTCGTCACCAGTCACAATTCGATGGAGAGATGATTTCCTTTTGTACCTGGCGAGCAGATTTTCGCAAGTGTTTTTTCGGTTTTCCTGCTGTCGTTCAGTCAATGCATGCGGAACCCATTTTAACACCTTCTGAATCTTGCCCATGGCTTTCAAACGCATGGAAACTGCTTCTCGTGTCACATTTAATTGATCCGCGAGTTGTTGCGTTTGAGCGTCATCCTCATCCAACAAAACTTGCAATTTGCTGTCTGCAAACTGTTTCAGTGGTCTTCCACGTTCTTCGTTTCTCACGTCAAAACCGTAACTTTCAAATTTTGTAAACCACTCATAACACTGTGACTTACAAAGAGCATGATCCACGTAAGTTTCGACAAGCATGCGATGCGATTGTGCAGCCGTTTTCTTCAAACGATAAGAAAACAATAATGCTGTCCGCACATCATAGTTTGTAGGTACAAATTGCGCCATGTTCAACGCTATTAAACACTACACTATGACATGAAACTTGTCTGGTTATGAGTAGGAAATCGTTATCAGCAGTGAAAACATGCAAGTGGCACCAAGGACGTAGTTTTACGGTAACAACAGTGACGGCTAACGCCATCTATGCACAAATTCCGGTTTCATATTTACACACCTGGTAGACCCGAACTATCCTATATAAAACCACCTTTTGCAGTAATACCAATGCCATGAAAATGTCAAGATTTTCTATAATTCTTCCAAGATAACTGCAGCGTTCAACTCGCTGCTCCAGAATAGTAGGGCAACAAGGGCAATGGTATTAAGAAGTTTCATTGCAAAAATGGTAATGTTAATTCAGTGCTATTTGGTGTCTCAAAATCTTTGGTGGATTTATATGTTAATGTGTAAATGTGGATTGGAATTTTGATGAGTATGTAAAACAAACTTTGAGTTTAAACAATAGAATAATATTATTAGTGTTTAGATGTTCGTTAGCTGAGAACATGATCCCAACTTCATATACGTCATTCTTCTTTTTAAGTTCCTGCACATCTTGTACGGTAATTGGAGGGGAAACTTTTATTTTGAATGCCAGTATGTAAAGCATGAAAACGCTTGCGAATACTCACAGATTTACTGTTCTCTCTCTCTCTCTCTCTCTCTCTCTCTCTCTCTCTCTCTCTCTCTGTGTGTGTGCGTGTGTGTGTGTGTGTCATATAAACGCACAGAAACACTGAGAGCACACATATAAACTGAGAAATACTTCATTAGGCCGTCTAAATTTCTGTACGTACTCACAGAATTTAAAGTACTAGTAAAGAGTGGTTTTGTTGCCACTCATGTGAATTTTTAAATGAATTTGTCCATGTATAAATTGTTATAAACGATTGAAAATTAAAGCAGTCAGTTAAATATTTGAACAAAATATTAGTCAATTGTTAGCCAGTAATGTGTAATCTAATTTATACCCCAGATTTATTCTCTTGGGAATGGAAAAGCTGGGGAAAAGTTGAACACATAGTACGATCTACGAAAGAAAAGTTTACGAAGTGGATTAATGTAACGTATTTTAATTAAGCTTACATTAGGGACGAGACGAAGAAAAAGATTTTTAAAATCGTCCAGGAACGAAAATGTTCATAATGGCTATGAACAAGATTTACCTTCATCATACACCTTTGTCAATATTTAATGCCTTTTCTCTGCGTGGTACGAGTTAAATAGATGAGCAGGATAAGTATACCCTAACGTGTAGTACATACAAGAAGAAAGAAAGAGAGAGAGACAGAGAGAGAGAGAAAGAGATGAAATAGAGGAGTTAGGTGGATGAAAGATAAATTAGAAAAGGGTGTCGTACCAAAGGCAATTATATGTTTCAATATTTGAAATGGACAGAAAGGTCACCAAGGTGTGGTAGCATAAGAGTTAATGTAAAACACACATAGTTTTTTTTTCTAAGTTACTGCAAGAGAGAAAATATAGTGTTTATTCTTATATCTTCTGTTTAGTGTGGTTACTGTAATCGATGATTTCATAAATAATTGAGTTTACATGTAAATTAATGTTAAATGGAAAGCGAACCACGGTAAACAGACGATTTGGTTATACATTTTCAAATACTCTGAGGCTCAACTGTAATAATGAAATATTTTAACATTTATTGTACAAATGTAGCTAGTTATCTTAACATAAAAATATTTGGCAGCAAAACAGTTAAAAAAACTAACATACATATTAGTCACTGCAACCACCAAGATTTGAATTAAGAGCCACCAGTTGCAATAATTGAACTGCTACAATGGATTATTGATATGAATCCTTGTTCATGCCTCTCCTGAATACTCTACTGACTGCTGGAGCTGAGAAACACTATGTGTGGTGGTATAATAAATAGAACATCTAACCGGAAACTAATAAGTAAAGGACCATATGGTTGTCACGCAAATCCGATGCAAACATACGGTATCTGATTGAGTATAAGAAGATATGAAGATCACCAAACTTAAAGCTGCTAAGGAAGAGGAAACATTGAATGGAGGCTAAATTAGAGAAAGGCAGGAATGACGATGGAAGTGAATATCTTACAAAGAGGGAAAGAATGCCAACCAGAAGGAATATGCCAAATATAAGAAGTGATCAAGGAATAGAAAAGACCTTAAACAGGGTTTTCATCTCGAACGCAGTGTTGCAGCTCTACAGAAAGTTGAGATAGCGGATGTAGCACAAGATAGTAATTGAGGCACAGGAAAAAGTAGTAAGTAACACAAAAGACAATAGGGAGGACTGTGGACACAAGAGTGAAACGTGTGGATGGTAGACGTGCGCCTGAATACAAATAGAGGAAAAAGAGAGAACAATACTCACCCGTTGTAGTTTAGCTGCAGATAACATGAAGGTCATGAGTGAATGTGTGGTCAACACACTAACATTTCTTGCAGTGAGCAAAGCGGATGAAACCAAGCGGGTCTCACGCGTCCCTGCAGCATTGCTCTGTAAGCAATACTAGGAAGTTATTTGGAATTGCCCTGGATGTTCACTGGAGTACCCACATTTGAAGAACGCAAAACGGATCATCTTTTGGAATCGTCTTGAGCAAAACTGGTAATGAATAAAGAACTGAAGGTGGAGAAAGGTCTCGCGTTGCCACACTTTAATGCTGAATGAGAACACTACATTGACATCAGTATAAAGCGGATAGAATCAGTTTGAAAACTGTAAACTAACCTCATAGAACTCAAAGGTTGCTTGATAATATATTTAAAATCGTGTATGCATGTTATATGTCCTTTTTCCGGCAATCAAAGATTTCATGGTGCCACAGCCTAAACGGCTGGAGCTAGAAATTCGAAATTTGGTATGACCATTCATCATCACCATTACGTTACGGAAATATTACAAAATGTCTCCAAAGACGCCATCTGGGATCAAAAATGGCGGTCTACATAAATTAATATTCAACACCGTTTCAGCTAGAGATATGAAATTTGACATAAAAGTGTACTATCAAGAGTAGTTTAGATGAACATATTGCACTATTTTGAAAATATCGCCATCTTGGATTCAACGTGGCCACCCCAAAACATTTTAAACACCGTTCTAGGTATAACACTTGTTTCTACCTTTCACTTTGAATCAGAAAGTTTATATATTTTTTTTCCCATGACGGGCTAATTCACTTATTTTTATGTGTGATCTGACTAGACCAAACTTTCTGTCACACTGTGTTAATGTTTGGCCTCTGACAGAAAGCATGTGAATAAGTTCTACATAAAACACATTGCTGAACCATAAACAAAACTTAATCATTGTAGAGTTAAGGTTTTGCCGCTAGCAGGAACCGAAAGCAATACTACAGCTTTCACTTTGGAAACTTTTCTGCATTTTTTTTCTACCAAGCAAACGAATAAAGATACTGACTTGACATTTGCAGGACATGTATAAAAGAAAATGGCGGATCGTTTGAAGCGATTGATGGAAAAAGGGTACATAGGCCTATGTGCCCGTCTTCCTACAATGTCCTCAATTATGCTATTTTTGCATAAAACTCTGAATTTTTCAGAGAGTCGGACCTCCTAAAACCACACCCTAAATATTTCCTTGGCCGCAGGTGATGGACTCACCATACACCTTAGCAGACGCGAATACCTGCAAACTCCAATCCAACTTCTAAATCGAAGGAATGTAAGTAAAAACGTTACTGGTGTGTCTCGCCTCTGAGACTGCGAATTATCGTGACTTTCCCGGCCATACTGGCGTTAGTTCTTTCTATCCAGAACCAGCAAGTAGCAAATAACTTCCTCATAATTCACTCTCTTATTTTAGAGTTTAATAAGTTTTTATTACCACTATCTATATCTGAGCTACAAAACTACACTGCTGACCACACGTTAGTGTTTTTCACTTCCAAATACTGCAAGGCTCTATTTCTAGAACTAAATATCTTCCTACATCTTACGTTCAACTGATAACCTTATAATGAAAGTTGAGTTCAAAGAGACAAACACTAGAGAGGCTTAAATATTGTAGATTCTCTTAAAAGATTCTAATCAAGAAAGAGAGATAAAAAAACAATAAAACCGTTTAGAATGAAAGGAGTTCTACAAAACTAAATTTTAGACACAAATAATTTCCACAAATAATGAAGACTATTTTAGTAGGAAAACATCTTAAACGATAATGAAAAAAATCGTAAGGCAATTTTAATTGATAAATCGAAAATCAATTTTAATCGAAAAACCGAAAACGATTTTAATCCAAGCATCGATTCTCGATATATCGAAATCGATTTTGAATTGAAAAAACGAATCGAATTTCGGTATATCGAAAATTGAACAGCCCTAGCCGTGACACCTGGAGTAGACCAAAAGCAAAACACGATCCTTACCCTGCAGATCGGCAGGAAGATTTCCAAATGGCGTTTGGTCATCTTCGCTGATCTTTTTGCATATTTTTTTCACATTAGGAAATTGTGACCACTGAGCTCCGCAACAAGAACATACATGTGTGGAAGCAGTGTGACATCCAAACAAATCAGCTGTATAGTCATATACGAATGAGACGTTGCGGCGATTAAACATATGGCACCAATGATTGGGTTGCTGCCCTGCATGGCAAGAGTGCTACCAGGATGGAAAGTTTTTATCAAATTTTTTAATGATCTGATTTAAGGATCTGCTCTGGAGTCAACTCGTACTCTGCAATGAAAGACTTGATTTCATGAATAAAGTCTTCACCGGTTGTTTGAACAGAACAGAAGCGACTCGCGTACTAACTTCATGTGTAATCTTGCGCGAAAGTATTTTATGTTTTCGTTTGAAGCGCGTGACTAATGATCTGGACGCTGTGAATGATAAGGTGTTGTGTGGATCAATTTATGTTTTAATATTCATGGCCCCGATGCGTATTGCGTGGTGGTGACTGATTGCATTGCGTTGAAATGCTCATGTACAGACAGCATTATTAAGGCATTATTGTAAGGAATGCCGGCGTTTGCAAGGCGTTATGAGTGTCTTTCCAAATTTTTGCAAGACTGTCTTCCTTTTTATTTGGCGTTTTTGTGACATGACGGAAGGTATTTTCAGACGAGGTGACATGTCAGTCGCTAATGCAGGATACTACAGTTTAAGAAGGCACCCCTCTTGGATGCTTGGTTCAGATATTGTATACATCGGCCAAGTAATTGTCCAGGAATTTTGTTGACGGTTTCTTTGGTGGTGTTTCGAGATCACTTTCAATGTCGTCATAATTTTTGCCATCGTCGTCTATCATTAGTGTGTTAAACTCATTTCCCGACAACTTCTTCGTTACACAGCTGCGTTTTAATCTATTCTGCAACAGTAAATTGCTCCCGTGTTGAAGTTTCCTGCAAGATAGCGAACACATCCGCTAACAACCTAACAACCACAACTTGTCGCATTCTGTAAACATATGATGCGCCTAGAAAATCGCTCTCTCCTCCCCTAATTAATACACAGAACCACTTCAATATCTCGCCCCCACTTCTCACAATATCTGTGCTCTACCCGGTAGGGATGCCAACCGGCTCGGCTCGAGCCGTGAGCCGACGGCTCGAGCCGAGCCGAAGTGAGCTCGGCTCAATATGAGTGAGCCACGGCTCGGCTCGCTGTGAGCCGCGGCTCGGTTCGGCTCAGCTCGCTGTGAGCCCCGGCTCGGCTCGGTTCGGCTCGCTGTGAGCCTCGGCTCGGTTCGGCTCGGCTCGCTGCGAGCCGCGCTGGGTTCGGCTCGGCTCACGGTGAGCCGACGCTCGGTTCGGCTCGGCTCGCTGCGAGCCGCGCTGGGTTCGGC
>JAGDQP010048415.1:0-14756 GCA_022664845.1 Lepisma saccharinum
GTCGCACTCACCCCTGAAAGAAACATTGTTCAAAAGCAAGGAAATAATTAAACATTCTGCTTAGACCTCCAGGTCATCGGGTCGCAATCGGATTATCGGCTCAGGCCGGGGTTGAATCATGGACCCGGTCCAAAACTTGACCAGTTTCAGCTCTGTCCTAGACATCAGAATCGCCTCTCCTCTTTAGTCAATATCATCTCCAGTTTCACAAAACAAACAAATAGTTAACTTTCTGCATTAAGAACTTTCGAATCAGAACACATAATGTCAAATCTTATTACGGAAAGGCATTTCTGAGAAAATTCCCTAGTAGCACAAACATCAGGCCAACATGGGAAACGGAAAGCCAACATTCTATTGTTGGGCATGGGCTGGGCATACGTTGGCCCGATGACTTTTCATTACTAGGATTGTGTTCTTACTTTATGCAACATTGAAAATTTTTACCTTCCCCGAGACCCAATTTCCAGTTCGTTTTATGCGGTATGCAGGAGGTTAGTTTTTCTGTCCGTTTCCAAAATAAAATAGTGACTTGAGACTTTTGACTCACTCTACTTATTCTGCACGTTGTTGTTGTGCATCATGGAAGGAAGAAGGTTGACTCAACTTACATATGCATGTAATGCCATAATCGCTAACATGTAAAACGAAAATTAAGTTTCAGCGACTGTATAATACTATTGTATACTTTGAAATAACAAGAATCATACATTTTTGGTGTAAAAGGAAAATGAGACAGAAGTAAGTAAGAAATTCTTATGCAACTCGATTTACCTTGAAAACAATTAAAGCATGCATTTTGAAACATGAGAACAAGTATAGAAGACCAGAACTCGTACGTATGCGCGTGTTTATGCATAAAACATGTTCTTCCGAAGCTTGCTTACAGCTACTTCTTTTCTTTCCAAGAAGGAATGATCTAGAAGGACAACTGACGGACTGAGTTTCCGTGTTTTGGAAATAACAATGTAATTCAACATTCACTTGGTCCAGAAATCCGCCTTAATAACACACATTAGACTTCTCTCTGCCTTTTGTCATCGACTGTCTTTTACAGTTTTTCTTGTCATGTGCGAGTGTGTTACCCACCAACTTGGCGACACACTACGATGTCAACACATGTCACCTAAAGCAAATGACATTGTCCTGACAAGAATTGTTCTTTAGACTGCAATAATTCTTGTGTTTCATGTGAATGTTTCAGTTCCAGTAAAAACATAAATTTTCCATTACTTTTCTTCAGTTCGCTTTTCTTTTTCTTCCTCCTTCATTTCGGAAGTTCTAAAGAAAGTTCTTCTTTTCCTCTTAAACCGTTATCATATTTTAACACACTCTGCAACACATGGTTAAGAAAGTGGTTTTGAAATAATTTGTTCAAATACGTTAAGCAGAAATTGACGTGATAGCCGCAGTACCTTGTAAACAGAGTAAACTGGAGCTTATTGTATATACTGTATCTATGAGTACGCTATGGAAACGTCCCCCAAGTGACTACTGGTTTACTAGTGTTACGAGGTAATATTTTCTTGTTTCTGAAGTTGAGACATCCACATAGGCTTGGATTTGATACTGAATTGACTGATTGGATCTCGTGTTGTCCTATGAAAGACAAAAATCATAGATCCTTTCGTCGCGTCATTGTTGTTTATTACGATGCTAGAGCAAACATAGACTATGTTGGAAATCCCATTAGGCTGAGCGCCCATTCTGTATCTCTCTGACTGTGCAGACCATAAAATCATTGCCTACTCATTATTTGGCACCTTGATTAATGCTCCTCAGGTACCGCTCAGAAGTTAGTTTTTAAGCGACATTTTACCTTATCGGAAATTAAACTTGAAACTTCAACATTGTCCAATTAGGTTTGTGCATTTTTCGAAGGAAATGCTCACTAAATATATTAATTTAGATGAACATCCAGCAATGAACACCTACTTTCTACTTCACAAGTATGCCCAATTTCAGGACGTCCAATGGGCATCCATTTTCTTAGACGCCCACTACGTCTTTCACGTGCAGAATCATTTTCTGGACGTACAACGAATGTAGAAAATGTCATATATTTTCTGGAATTACATTAGACGTCCACAAAGTCTTTAACAGGAACACCGTTTTTTTTGGACATGATATGAACATCAACCTGGACGTTGACTATACCCATTTTATGGCCATCCACTTTGTGAATGGTCTTTCCAGTATGTCCATAGCCATAAAATGGATGTACTGGTACATGATAAGGATTCTATGCTTGTAGGGTTCATTTACCACAATGATATATTTTTGTGAGTTATGGTACGATTGACCATTATCAAGTTGAAAACAAGGAAAGAAGAATATTGTCGACCGCGCAAACGGGAAGAACTGTTTTAGTTATGCAACTTTCTTAAAATTATTGATTTATCTTTCGGTTTCCCAGATTTGTGTATCTATCTTATTTTATATTTTTGATAGTCAAATAGCATGTTCTGTCTGAAGCAAATCAAAATATTTGGAACTGAGAAACGGAAGCAGAATACGTATCACTCTGACTATTTTAATTTAATTTATGATTATGGGCTGAAGGCCTTGTCTTTGATATGTCCCTAGGCGAGCATACTTTTGGAGATATAACTGAGCTTTTTAGTCTGATTGAGGTTTCTCCTTCGTCAAATCGTACTAGTACCTTGAAATTAGACCCTGGCCGCCTTCCTTTCTTATTCCCCTATTCATCTTCCCTCCAATGTCTCGGTCTGGCCCAAGGATGCCTAAAAGCCATCAATGAACTCTGTTCGGACACACATTACGTAGAAATGGACTTTAAAGAAGCATCATAGAGGGTAGGAAGAGTTAAAAAGGATGAAGAGAGATTGGAATACTTGATGACAGTAAAAAAGAATGAAGGAAGATGACCAAAATCGAGAAAAATTAGAAAAAGTTCAGTACTCTGTCGTAAGAAAGATTTACTTAACGAACAGAACGAAGCAGGCAATTTAGTTTACTTCGACTCGTTTAAAAATAAACCTGATATGACACAATATTTATGGGTGTTTTGACTTACGTGGGAAGATAATATATTGCTGTTCAATCACTCGGGTTAAAAGGGACGATGTATGAATAGATTACATACAAATAACGTATATACCACGAAATCACAAGTGTTGACGCGTGAGGTACGTCACACGAAGTAATTCAGAATTCACGAGCACAAGGAAACGAAACAAAAGAAGGAAGCACTGCGCTTAAATCAAATTTAGGAATTCGTCGCTTCTCATATATGAATTATGAAGAACAAGGGATATATGATATCAAAAATACAAATTTAAATAACTTTGGGCACAATTCTAGATTTATAGGTTGAAAACGAGGAGAACCCCTATTTTTTTTTCATCAAACATCTTTGTAATATTTTAATGAACTTCAATATTTTCGATGCTTAGATCTGGACGATTCCTAGATCCACGAGTTCGATCAATGAAATGCAGAGAAAAAAACTATTCGATACTTTTTAACTACTTATTTGAGTCCTTTGGTGTAGTCGGTCGATTAAGAATTGCTAATTACCTAGCGGCCGTAGCTCAGTTGGTAGAGAATTGGCTTGGCAACCAGAAGATTCCGGAACGATTCAGTCGGCTTCTTATTCTGACTGAGGTTTATCCACAGTCGCACAAGTCAAATGCCGTGATTGTACTGTCCTATCCCGGCCGAATCCAAAGTTTTCTAAATACCATAAATAAACTCCAATCCAAGAGAATTATGGAATTAAAGTTACCAGAAATTTCCATTACTTCTAAACTGCGAGTTTATTATAATGCTATATCGTATACTACCCAGTAGTAGCGATTTCTGGGGATAGACAAGGTAGACAGCGCCTACCCAAAAGTTTGTGATATAAAAATAGTTTTGTCTTCATTGGTAATTAATTTCGATGTGATTTGGACCTTTATTACCAAAATATTAGTAATTTGTTCCTTCAAATACAATCTATAATGTAAAAATATAGAAACTAATGAAAAAATGTCATAATTATAACATTCAAGAAGAACATTCTAAAGGCTTCCAGTTGCTCAAAATTGCCGATTCTTTTTGTTCACGCTGTATTCACGCGACATAAAGTAGGAGCAGACGATATGCACAAGCTGAGAGGCTCGCCAGGAGAGACTTTTGTCAAACTGTCTAGCTTCCGTGTGTATGTGATATCATGGTTAGTCTCAAGGATTTTAAGGGGCTACTTCGCATCATTCTTGCCGTCGAGCGCTTTCCATGTAGACACGTCTCTCCTCATATTGTGTATGCATGATTTTCTCGTAGGCAAGCAACGAGCTAAATCGTTGCACGGAAGAGTATTGGAGCTGAATAGAAACTACAGTATTTTAATCATAAAAACTTTATCGCTGTAGTCACTTCCTGTCTTTCTCATACCTTCTACAAAATCGCCAGTGTAAAATAGAGACCTAATCTTTCTTCAGTTGACCTAGTTTGCTTGAAAACACCGTAAATCGTTAATTCTAGTTGTAAGGGGAAAGAAAATGAAATTTTAGACGAAATTTAAGCTTGTATACCAACGCCTTTTCGTGTGCCTGCTACCAAATAAACATTGACATCCGCAGTAGTGAAAATAATATTCTTGCACCAGTTAAGTTGTTGGAGTTTATTGTAAATAATGAGCTCGAAATAGTTTTTTTAACATGTTTGAAAATTACCCAAGTTAACATTTGTTATTCATGGTATATCAGAATCTACTAAAGGCAAATTCGAAAGAATCAACGCATATTTTCAAATTCTTGTTACTATTGACAAGTATTTCAGTTGAAAAATATCTATGGTGGCCTTTACGACTAGCAAAGACCGTGATTCAAAAAGAAAGTGATGGCAGTATTGCCAAAATGAAGGTGGGAGTTCGCAACTTATTCAAACTTTACATTTATGCCCTTTACAGCAGCTTAAGGCTACAGGTCGTAATGTCTTTCATGCTGCTATTTTCTTGGAGGAGTGAGAAGATAGAAGCCAGAGCTTCTGTTGAAGTTCCCATTCAGGCATTTTCCTGGTGGCGTGAGCGAGCCTTGAACCCGCACTCCTTCCCAGCGTTTTTCGAAATCACTGACCATAACTATTCGATCACAGGGGCTGGATGTTTGGAAGAACTTAACTGAGGTAAGCAACTTGCATCCTTCCTCCAAAAATTTTAGCTGATTTTACTATTTTTTTAATAATTATATTTTCAGGTGGAAAATGTAAGCACAAAAAACAATAAAGGAAAATTTTACTTTTAATTTCTCTAAACGCTCTTCTTAACATTGTATAATATGTCTGTCTACCTATTTTCTTATGTCACGCTTCGTCACTGCGTATATACAATGCAAACAAACTGCTTCATTTCCTATCCATTTCCTGAAACTGTATATTCGTCGAGGGAACTCATCTCTTAAAAAAGATGGTCTCGCAGACAGTATATAGCTTTAAACTGCGAACGTACAAATAAACTCTTTTATTCAAATAAATACAAATAAACCTTTTAACAACCAATGATACCTCCAGTGCGAGGCGTATAAGAGATCTATAGTGGTAGAAAGAGAGAACGCTGTATATACCAATCGTTTAAGAGTCGTTAGTTCGTATTTAAGGAGTACATTAATTGCATTAGGGAGCGATAAAGAGTAAATTCACGCCCCGAGAAGGGCTGCATGAAATCAGTCCCATATTTGCTAGGACCGTCACTAGAGTACCGTTTACCCCCAAACCGAAACAAATGGACTCGCAAATCTTCAGTAACAGCTCCCAAAGGATTGGCATTGAATTAGACATGGAATTATATAGGGGCTGGAGGCATCTATACAAGTAAATTTACTGGCAACGTTTGGTAGCACTCTTACGGGGAACATAGTTTACTCTAAACACATCTCTAACGACTTCCAAAGGATTGTGCTGACTTTGATCCGAGATCCCAGAGATATGTTGCTTTTTAATTAACCCCATATTTGCTGGCATAGTCACTGCAATACCGTTCATTTCTAAATGAAACTAATGGGGTCCTAAATTCTCTGTAATGACTCCCAAATGATTGGCTTTAAGTTTTTGATTCAGAATTTCACAATAACCTACGTGTGTATGGCGGGATGAATCATGAATGCATGAAGTAAACTCCAATGTTTGCTGGCGCCGTCATTAGAATACCATTCACTCTCTACCAAAACTAATGGACACTCAAATCCTTCGTAATGCTTCCCATATTATTGGCCTTGATTTCAACTCGAAGGCGAAGTAAGAGAGGGGGGAGAGCTGCCTAAACACAATATTACTGACGCCGTCACTTGAATTCCGTTTCCTCTTGTAGGAACTTCCAAATGATTAGCGTAGTTTTTATAAAAAAATGGAGAGTGGTGGTGGGACTAGCTTCACATATGTGCTTTTGTCTCCCTCTAAAAAGCAGTCTTGGGAGACAAAAAAAAACTTTTTTGTTTTTTGTTATTGCCTTAAATACCGTTATGCGGGTTACCGAAAAGAAATAAGAATTTCGGAGTCAAAACGAAGTTCCGCTTGATTTATACCTGGATTCTAATATCTATAACTTTTTTTTTGCCCTTCTGAATGCTTAATATAGAGATTTTTATTATCGGTCACTTTTGAGACCAAAACAGCTATACAAACCCACAGTTTTTCCGCTAAACAGAACGGTAAAATCTGTGCTTTAAAAGTCCCTTTCTTATATCACCCATTGAAGTGAATAAAATTAATTTATTTCTGAAAAGAACACAACAGGCGGCTTCCCCATTACAGTGATCTATGGACAACGGTACAAGTAATTAAATAGCTATCTAAGAACTCTAGTTTACGGAGTTTCAGAGGTCATTGAACAGACACAACGCTAGGCCATTCCTCGCACCCGGTCCTCTCAAAGATTCTACTGATTTCTTTGCACATCATGGTCACTTAAGAAGTTTCTTTGAGATCCATCATCCACTTCTTCGTCTTCAATTGCTACACAAGGGGCTTCTGCTTTTTGAATAGAGATTCTGAACTTTGCCAAGTTGAACCTCACGTGGTCCAACCTCGACTTTATCTGACCTCGACTGTAAGACGCAGAGTCGAGGTCCAATTGAGTGAAATTGGGTCTATATTGTACACCTATCATGAACAAATGTGATTGAAAATTATTCAAATTATATTCAACGTTGTACACACAGGTTCATAGAAGAATGGATCAAAGAAAATAGCTTCTAAGTCGGAACAGTTTCACATTGTGGCAACACAGTAGTAATATTCATATTCTACCTTTGTGATTGTCACTCAGTCGGTTTTGCCAGATAGTGGAGAGAATTGGTATCTGTAGCGCTAGAATTTGGCCTCTAGCCAAACATGCCAAAAATGCCTCTAGCCAAACATGCCTCTAGCCAGACATGCCAAAAATGAAAACTGTTTTAGAAAATTTCTTAATATGCCTAAATATAACGAAGTTTTCAAAATTTGTATTTCTCTTATTATATACATTTCTTTGAATAACAAAATACTGACAAATTTTGAAATTTGTGACATTTTTAAAATTCAATTTAGCAATTAGCTCATTTTCCAAAGAAATTTTATATTGATTAAACAACGCTTCTTTCCTAGATTACGCTATCGTACACAAGATGACGTATATTATATACTAAAACAAACACCAGAATGAACGGTTACCGAGCGGCAGTAGATTAGTTGATAAAGCATTGGCTTCCCATTCGGGAGGTCTGGGTTCGATACAAGCGACCAACTATCCTAAGGTTTTCTAGGTTTTTGCTCAGTGACACCTGAGGCATAGATGCCTAAAGACCATAAAAATTCAAATTTAAATGAAGAAATATTTTAGTATCAATTTTCGTATTAGGATGCGTGTTGGGAGTAAAGATGAAGAAAATAGCGAAAGAGTACATGCATTTTGAAACCCCTTAATTCATGGAACGTCCGTGTGTATAGCATCGAAGAATAGAGGTTGATCTTTGCCATGCATTGAATGCGCGGACTTTGAAGATTGAAGAAAATATGTGGAAACATGATACAGTCGCATAGATCGTAAGTAATGTTTGGGAGCTGGATACGGAAAGTGTGTGAGTTCAGTACCTAATGAAATTAGACGAACTAAAAGCTGCCATGGTAACTCATGCAAAATCAAAGGTACAAGGATATTAAACACCTTTCCTTACTCCCAGGAAAATTATCAGTAGGGGGTGGAGGTGGGAATAAATCTCAAAATCTTCCCTCAGTGGGAGGGAAAATCCTTCAATAATCTCACCTTGAGTTTATCATTGAGCTTTGGAGTGAGTGAATTCTTATTAACGATCCTAAATGATCTGCCTACAGTTTTTGTTAAAATAGGCTCCGAACCACTCCGTTCAATAGACCCCGGCGGGAATTGAACCCGTGACCACTCGCACAGAAAGCGGGCGCGCTAACCTCTCCGCCACTCCGAGGTCATTGAGCTTTGGAGACGTATTGCAAATCAGAATATGAAATGTACGAAAGGAGATGAAGACAATAACTGTAATGACATAAAGAGCAGTCACGAAGAATGATATAGATTGACGACTAAACAGTTGAGAAATGAACCGATGAAATGTTTTGTGTGGAGTATGGGGCGAAAACCTTGAATTTGTGGCGTAATAAAAGGAGGCATGAAACCCTCGACATGAAGACCTCAATGAAATTTTAAAAAATGCTTAGAAATGTTGCGTTATGATGAAGTAATAGTGGAAATAATGAAGAAAGAGGAAGGCAAAACAGATTGTGTTATGGAATAATTGTGTATTCAAAGCTGCTATTAAAGGTATGGTTAAAAGAAAAAAAAGAGAACTAAGAAGAAATTCCGTTACAACTCCTAGAGCCATAGACGATATTAAGAAAGAAGAAAATCACGTGCTAAAGCATAGCAATGGAAAGGGCTATTGCCTTAAAGACTCTGACATTGGTAGAACCTTAATGACGATCAGCTGTGTGATTTGAATGTGTCTCAAGAGTTTCAGGTGACGACTTCCAACAAGTACAACATCGTGCAGAAAGGTGGGAAAACAAAGAGACCAGAACTTTGAATATGAAATTGTTTGCAAATGGGAAATGTTTTGTCCTTGAGGAAAGCTTTTCAATCAGGTAGCTCCAATTTGTATGTCCCAAGCAGATGGTTAATACCTTTGTGAAGAACTAGAAGAGGCGATAACTGTCAGCGTTACTCGAATATTTCCATGTGGGTTTGCTGTAAACGAAATCGCTTCCATTTCAAAACTGCTATAGGTATCAGCTAGGTACTTTGCTGCTGCGAATATCCACAGCTTGTTTAATGTCTAAGGACTTAGCAATTCCTTTTTCAACTGGAAGAATAGTTAGAGCATTTAACATATCATTGCCAATTCTCCTTGAAAGATAGCATTTAATTTGGTGCAAACTAGAACATGTTCGTTGACGCCCAGCAATGAAGATATGCACATTGCAATGACACGGAGGTAATACGTGCAATTCATGAAAGCCAATTTTGAAATTTTCTTGAATATAAAGCTTTTGAAGTCTTTGTTTTTTAACATTTTTCTCCCTCAGAGAGCCTGAAAGCCCAGAGACTTTCCAGAGAAGTTTTACTTCTTATTCCAGACCATCTAAGGCACAAATCTTCTTCATTTTTGTCCTAGTGTTTCAAAAGTCATACCTTCGAAAACATAGTGGTGAAAACATTTTAGAATGTGCTCAGTTTTAATCTAACAGTTAGAATATTATTATTCTCTATAAGGCTTCAGAAATTAGTGGAATATTTTCGTAATTCGGATGTTTCCAAAAAAATCAACAAGCACGTAGGCAATATCACAGCCGCTTTTCAGTGCGTAAATACAATGGGCGGCCATGTCGTTTAACATAAGAAAAGTTTGCTACAATAAAGATCTCTTTTAATTTTCATACCTAGTAGTTATTTTTCGAATTGACATTACATCTTGTGTTCTAAAATTGAAGATAAAAATTTAAAGCCTAAACTGACTTCTGATTATGCAAGAAAGACACTAAAATCATTGACCGAGCGGAATAGAGCGTTGGCTTAGCACTCGGAAGATCCTGAGGACAATTACAATGGCTGCCCATCATTACTGAGGGGTTTGCAGGATGTTTCCTCAGTTATACCAGGCAAATACCGGAATGGTGCCTGCTAACTAGGCCCTGGCTGACCTACCTTCTAACTTCCGCTCTCCCATCCTATCCCGGCCTTTTCCTGAGATGCCTAAAGGCCATACATTAATATAAACTAAAGTAACTGAAAGCGAAACACTATAGAAGATAGGATTTGGTTATTTAGTGAGTTTTATTTTACATTAGGGGTATATGTAATCACCTCCGGTTCACGTAGTTGCTTTTACGATTGGTAATATCTTTAAATTGTGTAGTGTAATTTTGGTGTTGGCGGACTCAACGACAACGTTAAATGTGGTTACCGCAAGAGAATCTTAGTGATATTTACTGCACAAGTCGTGTATCACTGGTTTTTTTTTTTTAACTTTTCAGTATATTAAAAAGGGTAGAGACATGCATGATGCATTCAATATTTACTTTGAAGGAGGGGCTATGATGATACAACCCTTTTTATGCCTACGTGAGCGTCACACTGTAGGAGCATGAACACTAGCGAATATTTACTTGTGATATATCCAGTGCTCGAAGTAGATTAGAAAAGGTAAGGGAACACTTGGAGAAATTGGCTAGAAAAGTAAGCGTACGCTTGCACCTAATGGGCGGTGATTGCCTATTAAAACTGAACGCAATGAACTTCCATTAATGAAAAAGGAAGGAGTACGTCAAATCTAAAATCAAAAGGTAAGGGCACGGCGTGCCCCCTCGTTCCCCCACTTCGAGCACTGGATGTATCCCATTGTCTCCTAAATTTAAGATTGAAAGTATGACGGAATATGTAGTTTAGGCAGTTGACATAATGCACTCCAGCAAACACATTTCGTCATAAAGAGGTTTCAGTTTTTTTTAAAAAAAAATGGAGTTGTCCTGCTTGCAGTTTCAAATGCACTGGAACGTGGTATAAAAAGTTATAATCGTTATGGTAATGATGACATTTTGAACATCCTAAACACCAGATTCACATCCATTATCAACAAATTAGGGCGATGGTTACAATAATGCAATAATGAGGCGTTGTTTTTTTACAAGGTGCTAGTGCACTGTTAATATATTAATTTGTAGCCGATGCACCACCCATCCTATTATAGGTTTCTGTTACATGTTCAGGACATTTAATCTTTTGTTTAGTATATTACCTATAGATATTTATGGTAGTAGCCTTGATCCATCCATGAAATCAAGGGGGAATCAAAGATTAAAATTGCACCAGGAAGTTTCAGTATGACACATGCCCTTTAACATAACAGACATGGAAACTTCTCCAACAAAATTTTTGTTTGAATACAAGGTGGCGACCATCCGAACCCTACCCACCAGGTGTATTAACTTTCTAAATTGGAAGGAAATGTGTCTAAAATTTGATTTTTGTAATTTTCATGCCGCTACAAGCATAGTGGAGCCATGCAGCTGTTGTGTGTGTATATTTCAAGTATTTCCCTGTTTCATTTGGTATTTCAAGTGTACCAAATCGCACTAATCAGTGTCCACACGCATCTTCACATTTGACAGAATTGAGAGGGCTAAAGGTGAAGCGGTTCTTCTAACAGAGCATGTGTTTGGTCTTTGAGAAAGGTGCAGCGTCCAGTCCTCGATGGATTGTATCTGCCAATTTTTGTCATAGCTTTCCATTTTCTCTCTTTTTCATTTTTTTTCTTTTGTATGGGAAGAGGGTGTCAAAAGAATTTTTGACCGACACACTCGACACACGACAACAGGCAAGGGAAAGAAAGGAAAGATCATTCAATTTTGTTAACCTGGCATTTCTTTTATTTATTTTTTTCTGTATACAGCAACATGTAGACACTATGCCTCACCCCATCCATTCACTAGAAAAGGGTTAGCAGAACTTTTTATTTGGTTCTTTTGCCCGAACCTCACCTGTCTCCGAAACTTCTTCCACCATTAAACACCCTCTCCCTGTGTACCACCAGAGGAGAAAAAAATGAGCAAGCAAAAATATGTACAGAAGGAAGTGCTATACATTGAAAGGATTATAGTCTGTTTCCGCGTTTGCACATTTTCAGTTTAATGGGAGGTGGACTGTGGGCAAATTTATGCAGCTGCTCGCTTACACTGGACAGTGGACATGCTTCGTTATCTTCGTACTTCCTGATAATGAGACACCGGTTCCTACCTGAAGCTACCGTCCTGTCACAACTGTTTTGGGCACTGAACCTCTTAATAGCACAAACTCGAGTATTATTCATTCATCACACAGTTCATTGCATATGTATTATTATTAATACTGATATGCAGAAAGGAGTAAACAGATTTTTACCTGTAGTTTCACACAAGAACATGATATGCAATTTCTATACTGTAAAAACGACAATGCTTACCAAAGTTAATGTAAGTTAAAACACCAGCATAAGTGTGATTATATCAAAAGATGTATTGAAACTTTATTCAGACGTAAACCACATAGCATTTGGTGCCACAACGCAGATACATCAGTGCGAGTAACGGTGCCAAAGGAAGAGGTGGCCCTTAGTAGGGATGGGATACATGATGATATGCATCCGCACTTTGAACAAGGGTGTTGATGAGGTCTGCCAGTAGAAACGCCTGTTTTCTTCTCCAACAATTGGGAAAGATTTTGTGGATGTAACGGTCCAGAACGCTTCTCCCCAGAACGTCCCATGCGACCGAATTCATATCTGTGAATCATGTAGGCCAAAACCTTCACTTTTCAACAGGGTATATAGGATATATTTTTCAGAATTATCTCTCCGTAAACAAAAGTTCTGGGCCAACGGCACCTTGAGGAAGACGGACAAGAGGATACTATTTCATTAATACAGTAGCCGTCGCAGGCTACAAACAATACCTACCTGCACCGCAAATTATTAACCGGAAGTAATCGATGCTGACAATATCATTATAATATTTTTTAATAGTATTAATTATCGACTCTAGAAGCCAGCATATACAAGTGGGATTGACGAATAAAAAGAAAGTAAATCGGGGTAATCTTTTATATATAATCCGAAATATACATATGGTACAAAATTGTCATATTTTATACATGAATACTGTATAGAAAGTCCAAGGTTTCTTTGTGCAAAATATGACAGTTTTGTGTTACAGATATTTTGAGATATATATATAAAAGATTACCTTGAACTTCCTTTATTCGTCAAAGTCACTTGTATCTGTCCGCTTCTAGACTTATCATTTATTATAACCAATATTATTATTATTACTATACAGTATTAGCATCAAACAGCAATAAAAGTAGTAAATGTTCTAGCATATGAAATACTAAAAAACAAGACCATGTGATATTATATTAAGTGCAAAAGTACTGTTCATCCAAATGGAAGGAACCATTTCTCTTTTTCATTTCCCACATATGTTATGTGAGTGTGAGGGTCCTTGAAAAAAAAAGAAAAAAAAAAGAAACCACAAGGTTACTGTTATTAGCTTCAGGTTTTGAAAACGCCAACTTTCTTCCTGCTAATAGCAGTTGCATTTTCTCAGATGGATGGAGGGGATGGGGTAGAGAAACAACCCTCTGCTGGTGATAAAAGAGTAAATCACAAACCCTTCGCTACTTTTCTTTTTCCCCCTTTTTAATAAATGTTATTTCTGTTTTTCTGACATTTTTTTTCTTTTGTTTTTTTAAAAAAAGGAAAACAATCTCGTTTTGAAGGTTTCAAAAGGTGGATGTTATGAATTTTTGTTGGTGCGATGACCCCTTTCAACATCAGTCTTCGTGGTGGCCTTGGGACACTTCTTTTCTTTTAGGTCAATTTCAAATTCAGAAAAAAAATTTGCCAGCCAAGGAGGTAAACTTTTTTTTTTATTTTTTAAAAAAATAAAGAAAGGGGTGGAAATTGAGAAAGGGCAGTGTTCTCCGGAAGCAGTGTTGTCATCTGGAGGAAATATTTGATGGAAAATATTGAATTTTATTTATGACCTTTAGACATCTAAGACCCAGGCTGAGGAAAATACTGGAAACAACGGAAATATTTAACACAATCAAGAATACAGTAATGTTGTTATTCCATTGTAAAATTCTAAACCTAATTTTAAAGAAAAATAGTATCATTTGACTGTGAGATCGTAGGTTATTGTCTTGTCACCAGAAGGTCCTTAGGTAGGCTTACCATACGTCTGGGATTCTATATTCTATCCTGAGAAGCGTTCAGGATTGATAAATGTCTGGGATTTCAGGTGGAACGTATAAATACAGTAAAGTACAAGACGAAAAAACTGCAGAAGGCGCAGGCCCAGGACCCAATACAAGTTCAAGTTAAGTATAAGGACGTTCTAGTGTTAGAAGTTGCAAAAACAATGAGTAGAATAAATATTCCGCAGTGTAAATCAAACATAATTAAAATAAGTTTTGTTTTAGTTTTAGGTTTTGTTTCTTTACGCAAACTAAATAAAGCACAAAGAACAGCAAAAAGTTTTTAAGAAGTTGATGAATTTAATTCACGTAATTCATCAAACATGTTTTTACTCGGACTACCCCACCCCCCTCCTCCTCCTTTCAGGAAGAAAGTTTATCCGATATAACAATTGTAAACAGCCATCAGTTCACTTTGTCCAGTGCTAAATTATTGCCTTTTTGCAAATGGATGTAGCTGATGTTAGGTACGTAATCTATCACTTTAAAATAGTGATCAGCCATGAATATTGAAATA
>JAGDQP010048416.1:0-14756 GCA_022664845.1 Lepisma saccharinum
TGTTGCACTTATCGGGGACTACACCAAAGCTTCGGCAGAATCTTCATAATGAAAATTTTAATGTAGGAACTGTTGGCAAGTTATTAGGTTTTAAGAATAATAGTGAACTTAAGCCAGAGGAAACTCACATAGGTCAATTTCTTCCAAAGTTCTTAAGTATTGAAACAATTAATATACACTGTAATTTGGCAAGAGGTATGATTATAGCAGATGGGGAGTATAAGCACAAGGAAACTAATATTATAGCAACATTTAAACCATTAACCAATTGCTTATGAGCCTCAATACCCATTATTTTTTCCCATACAAGAGAGCCATGTACGTTCCATTGAAATACGTGTTAGTAATGAATTGCATGAACCAGTTAGTTTTGGTGGCGCAATAACAAGCGTAATTCTCATGATTAAAAATGATGATTCTTAAAATGATTTTTTTATAGGAAGAATGATAGCGAAAAGAAACAAAGTTGAATATAATATAGTCTTTTTAAAGATGGAATTTATTGAAAGCTATGAGTATCAATCTTTCCCACTGAATCGTCGTACATTTAATAACTTGAATGAAGCAAACAAAGATTTAGAATTTGACATTACTTCTGGTGATGGGTTTGTTCACCCACACTACGGTGATCTATACATCAAATATGAAGTTATTGGAAGAGATGCTGGAGGAACTTTTACTGCAGGGTCAAATATTAAATTAATTGATAATTTTGTTCCATACTTGTTTTCGCAGGTAGAGGTACGCAAACATGGTACTGTTATTGATAGAATGGATTATCCAGGAATTACTTCAACTGCTATCGCCTCATGCCGATTATCAAAGCCCGAGCTCGAATATTTTAAGTCAGGTGGATTAATAACTGATGCGAAACTTCCACGGAAAGAGAATACAGTGTTGTTTCCACTGCGATTGCTGTTTGGTTTCTTTAGTGACTATAAGGAAATTATGTGGAAGAGCGGGCTTCGAATAACATTTAAAAGAAGTGCAAATAATGATGTTTTATTTTATGGCTGGAAAACAAAGAAAGCAGATGGTACTCTAGATGATGCCACATTAGCTCATCCTGCTAAATTAGTGATTACTTCAATGGAGCTGAGAATGCCAATTGTCGAATACGAGAAAAATTATTCAATGAAATTAAAATCCGATATACTTCGACAACCTCAAATACCAATTGAATTTCTCACGTATCAAAGTGTTCAACGACATGTTTCAGGTTCTTATTTCGAATTTGATGTAACAACACAGTTTAACTCACTGCAGTTTGATATGCCTGATTTTGTAATAGTTCTTTTCCAAACTAATCGTGATGATAATACTCAGGAGAAAGACGCTAGTAAGTTTGATACATACAAGATTAAGAATATTTATTTAAAAAATGCTCGTAACGAAATCTTTCCTCGTGAGAATTTAAACCTGGATATTACGAAAGCAGATTATCTTAAAATGTACGATAGTTACACTGCTTTTAAACGTGTAACACAGAAAAATACTGATATGTTTTATTCCCCAAAAGAGTTTATAGAAAATCGTCCAATGTATGTCATTAATACAAGTAAACGTAAACAAGTTGTTATTAACGAAAGAACCAATATTAAAATTATAATGGATTTTGAAGAAACGGTCCCCGATAACACTTATTGTACAGTAATTCTTATAGCTCAAACTTCATATATCTACGATGTGAAAAACGAAAGAGTGATAGAACAATTTTAGTGAACATGTTTTCAGGAGAGAATGTTATTACTTTGCATGTAGACCGTAATTCGCTCTTTCATGGATATCACAGATACGAAAAAGGAGAGAGAGATCAAAAATATGCAACTGAGAATTTTTAATACACTCACACATAATATGATTTTCACATGATAGAAACTTCCGCTCGTGTGCACGCAACGAAGTATCACGGAAAGACTGGGCAAATTCATACAACATATGGATTTTACAACAAGAGAGAAAGCTAGCAACACAATTTGATGTTTAAAACTCCAGCTTTTTTTACAGCAATAAAGAAGTTCATAGTGGCAGCAACAAATTCTCACGAGCATGTCTCATGTTCAATATACCATTACAGTATTCGCCTGATGCAAAGCGGTTGTTAAAATACTTCTGATTGCGCCCGTATAGGAAACCTAACAATTCATTACTTAGTTATAACACTATTCAATAAGTTAGCAACCATATCAATAGACGACATAATTAACACACAGTAAGTTAGCAATACTGTTAATGAATAATGGTTAAAGCAGCAATTAGCTGTGATATTAACAGATGGCGGTACAGAGATGTTGATAGTTCATAAGAAAAATCAATAGATGGTGGTAGAGAGGTGTTGATAGTTGCCAAAAAAATCAATAGATGGCGGTAGATGGAGGTGACACATTAAACGGTAAAAGACATTTTTAATAGCCGAAGCCGGAGGTGGGAGCCAATCTCCTATGCTGCCCATGTTAAAATGCGATGTAGAAAGTACATTTTTGAGATACTAGTATTATGATAAATTGAATTTTTAATCAATGGGGATTAAGGGATGTTCCACTAAAAAGTGGAAATCAATGAATAATTCCTGCTATAATGGCAAATACTGCTCCTATAGAAAGTACATAATGAAAGTGGGCAACGACATAGTAAGTGTCGTGTAATACAATGTCTATTGATGAATTAGCTAATATTACTCCTGTTAGCCCCCAACAGTGAATAGGAAAATGAATCCTAATATTCAGAGAGTCGGGGGAGAATAGTTGATTTGTGTGCCATGAAGAGATGCAATTCATCTAAAGACTTTAATTCCGGTTGGGACTGCAATAATTATTGTGGCTGCTGTAAAGTAGGTTCGTGTGTCTACATCTATTCCTACTGTAAATATGTGATGTGTTCATACAATGAATCCTCGAAATCCGATTGCTAATATTGCATAAATTATTCCTAAGGCACCAAATGTTCTTTTTTTCCTTTTTCTTGAGTAACAACGTGGGAAATTATGCCAAATCCTGGAAGCATTAGGATATACACTTCTGGGTGACCAAAAAATCAAAATAGATGTTGGCAAAGAATGGGGTCTCCCCCCCCTGTCGGATCAAAGAAAGAAGTATTACGGTTTCGGTCTGTTAATAGTATCGTAGTGGCTCCGGCTAGCACGGGTAATGATAGTAGCAGTAAAATAGCTATAATTCTGACGGATCATACAAATAAAGGAATTCGTTCTATTGTTATTCCTGCTTCTCGCATGTTAATGAAAGTTGTAATAAAATTTACGGCCCCTAGAATTGAGGATACTCCAGCGAGATGGAGGGAGAAAATTGGTAGGTCAACTGATCTTCCGGCATTGGCGATCGCGTTTGAGAGTGAAGGATAGACAGTTCAGGCAGTTCCCGCACCGTTCTCTACAATTCTTCCAGTTAATAGGAGAGTAAGTGATGGGGGAAGAAGCCAAAATATTATGTTATTTAGACGAGGGAAGGCTATATCAGGGGCTCCTAGTAATAATGGTACTAATCAATTACCAAATCCACCAATTATAATTGGTATTACTATGAAGAAAATAAAGGCATGGGCGGTTACGGTTACATAATAAATTTGGTCATCGCCAATTGGACTACCTTGGCGCCCTAATTCGGCACAAATTAATAATCTTAGAGAGTTTCCTACTATTCCTGATCATGCACCAAAGGTTAGGTACATTGTACCGATATCTTTATGGTTTGTGGAAAATAATCATCGTTGCAAGGTGATTATCGGGTATAAGTAAGACAGGATGGCTGAAATATTAGGTAATAGATTGTAAATCTATGGATGGAATTATTGTTCCCTTGTTAGGAAGTGGGAGGTTTCATGGTCAATAGTTATGATACTAGATTGCAAGTCTGAGGAAGTGCAAATAAAAGCATTAAGACCTAAAGATTTTCTTTATGGGAGACTTTGAAGGTCACTAGTTTATTGTTAACTTAAGGCCTTAATTTTAATAGTTTAAATTTAAAATTAATGGGGATATCAAAAGGCCTGTTAAGGTAAGAGAGGTAATTGTTAATCTAATTATTTCTTGTCATTTTGGGTGGGTGGTTTTTGTTTAAGTTTGGACAATGTGCGTTAAAGTAAAGGCTGAATATGCAATTCATATGTAATAATATAAGGTGATTAGAGCTATTACGATTATAATTATGAGGGGAGCAATAAATAGTGTTTGGGTTATATTTGTAATAATAATTCATTTTGGAAGAAAGCCGAGAAAGAACGGACCCCCTAGTGAAAGAGTGGTAGTGAAGATTGCAAGTTTTGTAGTTGGATTGATTTTATATGAGAAGGCTTGGTTTAAGAAATAAATTTTGGTTATTTGAAATAGCAGTGTGATTGCTGCGGTTTGGGTGGTGTAAATAACTAGATATAAAAATCATCTTGTATTTTCGCATATAATTGCTCTTAAAAGTCAGCCTATATGAGCAATTGAGGAAAAGGCTATAATTTTTCGTAGGGTGGTTTGGTTAAGGCCTCCAACAGCTCCAATTTTTACTAATGAGATAATTAGTAAGAATATAGTATTTGGGATAATTGTTACGTAGGATATAAGGGTAAGGGGGGCTAATTATTGTCATCTTATTAGTAACAGGCAATTTGTTCAACTTATTCCCTCTATGACTTCTAGTAATCAAAAATGAAGGGGTGCTGCTCCTAGTTTCAGGGCTAAGGAGATTGTTATACTTAGGTTGCTGATGTTTGTTATTAGGGAGTTGTGGTGTAACAGTATTACGATGGCTGAGAGAAGGATTATCGAGGCCAAGGCTTGGACTAGGAAATATTTGAGCGCGGATTCTGTTATTCGTTGGTTATTGGTTTTTGAGGTTAGGGGGATAAAGGATAGAAGATTAATTTCTAGCCCTATTCAAGTTCCGTACCAGGAGGTTGATGATACGGAGATTAATGATCCTACAATTAATGCTAGCATAAACATTAATATTTTAGGATTGGTGAGCATTAGAACGAGAAGGAGTAATTTGGAACCTTCATTGGCGGGGTATGAACCCATTAGCTTTGTTAGCTTATCTTTCTTTTATGCTTTAATGTAAGGTGCATGTCAATTTTTGATGTTGAAGGGGAAAGTTTAATTCTTTCAGGCATAGGCTAGTATAATAATGAAAGTATGTGTGTATACATTATTTATCCTATCACGATAATCCTTTATTCAGGCATTTCATTTATTTTTTAGATAAATAAAAAGTTATGTGATTGAAATAATTAGTGAGGGTTTTGGGTTTATGTAATATAAATAGGATGAAGTTGTATAAAAGTATAATAAGGAGTACAGAATATATTATACCTTAATTAATAGCTATATTACCGGCTATATAAATAAATAATGTACATATGTTACCATTATCTACTAGTATTTACAGCATATGTTTATGGAGGTTTTAAATATATATTTTAGAATACAATAAATGAAAAAACATATTCTAAAATATATATGTGCGCGGAGCGCAGGTGAGTTGTTGTTGGTGGGATTTTGGCAATTATGTTATTCTAATTTTTGTTGTTTTTAGTGAATGGCCTTTATTCATTTAATAAATGTAATTTTATAATTATTGGGGAAAGTTTTATTCTGGCTTATTTTGCTTTTTTATGATTTTTGTACATGTATTGTTTTGAATTAAGGTATAATTAATAGTATTTTAACTTTGAAGGTTAAAATGTTGGGTAAGAAGTTAGCAGTGCTTGGTTTTATTTTTAATGTGAGTTTGAAATAGGTATTTATACTTGTAAGTTCCTGTCAAATTCGTGCCAGCTGCCGCGGTTAGACGAGGGGGGCTAAGGGAAAGTAATGATTGTTGTAGTTAGTGTTATTGTTTGATTAGAATTAATATAATTATTTTGCAGGTGAAATTGTTATGTTTGTTTATGTTCTTTTTTCTGAGGCTATGAGAGTGTTGATATAAACTAGGATTAGATACCCTATTATAGATATTGTAAAGTTCATATTAAGGTTGGGGTAGTAATAGTTATGTTCTTGAAACCCAAAGAGTTTGGCGGTATTTTAGTCTATTCAGAGGAACCTGTCCCGTGATCGATAGTCAACGCTGTAATCTTGTTATTGTTCGCAGTTTGTATACCGCCGTCGTTGGAAAAGTTTGGAAGTTATTTTCGTTATTTTAATTGAATGTGAAATCAGGTCAAGGTGCAGCTGATTAATAAGTGCAGATGGGTTACAATAGCTTGATTATAACGGATTTTTATTGAAAAATGGAATAAAGGTGGATTTGAATGTAATTTTGAATTATATTATTTTATTGAGTTAGGTTCTAAAATATGCACACATCGCCCGTCGCTCTCATTTTTAGGTGAGATAAGTCGTAACATAGTAAGTGTATTGGAAAATGTACTTAGAATGATCAAAGTTGAGCTTGTTACTTTAGCTATTCGTTTACACCGAGGAGGTTTCTGTGCAATTCAGATTACTTTGAAAGGTTAGAGAAGTTATTACTGTGTAATTTAAAGTTATTTATTTTTAATGGGTAAAATAATATAAGGGTTATGTTAGTTTGGTATTTTTTTATTATTGAATTGTTTTGGGTAATAGTGTATGAAGTACTGTATGGGAACATTTAAATATTTGAAAGTTATTTTTTATAAAGAAAGTTTATGGGGCTGTGTACCTTTTGTATCAGGGGATATTTAAGATTTAAATAATATTATTTTGTCCCGAAGCAAATTAAGAGTTAAAATGAGTATGGGAAGTGTAGGTTGCAAACTGCTTTTTAATATCATTTTGGTAATGAAAAGTTAGCCGGTTTTTGTGATATCTGGTTGAGTGGGGATTGCATTTAATGCAGAAGTCATATATGTAATATGTAGTTTTTAATTAGTTATTTTTTGACTAATTAAAGTCAGGGGGATTTGCTCTTGATTAAGTGCTTTTTCATAACTTGATAATGAGTTATTTTATTGTTGTGGGCTTAGAAGTAGCTATCAATTATGATTTTGTTATAATTTGTTTAATAATTTTATAATATTTTATTGTTTTGATTTGGGTTAGTTATTACTACTCTGTTGTTATTAATGTTTTAGGTAAGAAATTATGATATTATTAGTATATATTTTAGGTTGAGTTAGAGGAACTCGGCAAATATATTTCTCACCTGTTTATCAAAAACATGGCCTTTTGATAAAAATATAAGGCCTGGTCTGCCCAATGAATTATTGTTTTGAATGGCCGCGGTATTTTGACCGTGCAAAGGTAGCATAATCATTAGTCTTTTAATTGTTGGCTTGTATGAATGGCTGGATGAGGAAGTGACTGTCTTTTTTTAATATAATGGAATTTTACCTTTGAGTGAAAAGGCTTAAATGATTAGGGGGGACGATAAGACCCTATAGATCTTTATATATAAATTTATGCTTACGAGTTGATATTTATTTTTATGTTTAAATTTATGTATTTGGCTGGGGTGGTCGGGAAATATAAACTTTTCCTATATTATTTCATTTATGAGTGTTGTTTATTTGATCCAATTTTTGTGATTATAAGATTAAGTTACCTTAGGGATAACAGCGTAATCTCTTTTGAGAGTTCTTATCGACAGGGGAGGTTGCGACCTCGATGTTGAATTAAGATTTACTTAGGTGTAGGTGCTTAAGGGAAAGGTCTGTTCGACCTTTAAATTCTTACATGATCTGAGTTCAGATCGGCGTGAGCCAGATCGGATTCTATCCTTCTAATGATTTAAATATTTTAGTACGAAAGGACCAGGTATTTGTAATATTTTATTTATATTAAAATAATAACTATTTTGGCAGATAAGTGCATTAGATTTAGGATCTAAGAATGAGGTAAATTCTTCATATAGTAGTGTATCTTAATTTTTGGCTGGGACTTTTCTCTTATATCATTTTAATTATTGAGGTTTTAATCGGAGTCGCTTTTTTGACTTTGCTTGAACGCAAAGTGTTAGGTTATATTCAGGTTCGTAGCAGCCCTAATAAGGTGGGATTCTGTGGTATTCTTCAGCCGTTTGCTGATGCTATTAAGCTTTTTTTCTAAGGAGCAAAGATTTCCTACCATGTCTAATTAATATTCTTATTATTTGGCTCCTATTTTTAGTTTAATATTATCTTTACTGGTTTGACTGTGTATTCCTCTTGTTAGATTGTTTGTTACTTTTTCTTTGCGTCTTTTATTTTTTTGTGCTGTACTAGAATGGGTGTTTATAATGTTATGGGTGCTGGTTGATCCTCTAATTCTAATTACGCTTTATTAGGGGGGTTACGGACTGTTGCTCAGACTATTTCTTATGAGGTAAGTCTTGCTTTAATTTTATTATCTTTTGCTTTTTTGAGAGGTAGTTACAGCCTTTTTGATTTTGGCCTTTACCACAGAGACATGTGATTTTTGTTTATTAGTTTTCCGTTGTCATTGGCTTGGCTGGCTTCTTGCTTGGCTGAAACGAATCGGACTCCCTTCGATTTCGCTGAGGGGGAGTCTGAGCTTGTCTCTGGCTTTAATGTTGAATATAGCGGAGGTGGGTTTGCTCTTATTTTTATGTCGGAGTATGCTAGAATTTTGTTTATGGCGGTTTTATTTACTATCATTTTTTTGGGTTGTTATGTGTTTTCTTATATATTTTTTACTAAGGTAGTTTTTATTTCTTTTATCTATATTTGGGTTCGGGGCACCTTACCTCGTTTTCGTTATGATAGGTTAATATATCTTGCTTGAAGGAGATTTCTTCCTTTATCATTAAATTATTTATTATTTTTTAGTGGGTTTAGGATTTTATTAATGTCTTTTTTAATTTAAATGAATTTTATTTAGAATATAAAATCCTTAGAGTTTCTTTTACTCTGTTTTATGTTTTCAAAACATAAGCTTTGTTCTCGGCCAAAGGATTAATTTTTAGTAAGTAGGTAGTCTCATAATGTTCAGAGTTGGGGTATAATTAGAAAATAAGTGAAGTAAATTACTGTTAATACTTGTCCTATTAAAATGTAGGGGGTCTTCAACTGGGCGGGCTCCGATTCAAGTTAGTAGAATAATTACTGAGACTATAATTAAAAAAATAATCTGGTTGAGTGGGTAAAATTGAAGTCCTCGCATTTTTCTTTTATGGTATCATGGTGTAATTATTAAAATTAAAATGGATATAACAAGGGCAATAACTCCTCCTAGTTTGTTAGGGATTGATCGTAAAATGGCATAAGCAAATAAGAAGTACCACTCTGGTTGGATATGAACTGGAGTAACTAGTGGGTTTGCTGGAATAAAGTTCTCTGAGTCACCTAATATGTAAGGATTTCATAGGTATAAAAAAGATAATAAAATATTATTGTTAGGAATCCAATAAAATCTTTTGATGAGTAAAATGGGTGAAATGGAATTTTATCAATATTTCTACTGATCCCTAGGGGGTTATTAGATCCTGTTTGATGGAGAAACATTAAGTGAACTATTGATAGGGCAATAACAATAAATGGTAAGATAAAGTGAAATGCGAAAAATCGGGTTAGGGTGGCATTGTCTACGGCGAAGCTCCTCAAATTCACTGTACCAACGTTGTGCCAAGATAAGGAATAGCGGATAGGAGGTTTGTGATTACTGTGGCCCCTCAGAAGGATATTTGTCCTCAAGGAAGTACATATCCTACAAATGCAGTTGCTATTACTGTTAATATAATAACTACTCCAATTCTTCATGTATGGGGATATAGATAGGACCCATAGTATATGTCGCGGCCTACGTGTAGGTACAGGCAGATGAAGAATATGGATGCTCCGTTTGCGTGTAAAGTTCGTAGAAGTCAGCCCAAGTTTATGTCTCGGCAAATGTGGGTGACTCTGTCAAATGCAAGTTCGATTCTGGAGGTATAATGTATGGCTAAAAATAGGCCTGTAATAATTTGAATGATTAAACAAAGTCGTAAAAGTGAACCAAAATTTCATCAATAGGAAATATTGGCTGGGGCGGGTAAGTCAATTAGAGCGTTGTTGGCAATTTTGATTAATGGGTGTTGTTTTCGTATAGGTATTAACATAGGGCTTATTGGGCCGTAGGGGCCCTTGTTGTAAGTTTGTTACTTTTACTACTGCTACTAAAGTAACGAACAAGTATGTTGCTAAAGTAAGTGTAATGGTTGCTATAGATTTATTATATAACTTTATTAGGGGAATTTCCTGTTGTTCAATCGGAGTTTGTAGAATATCTTGAAGTGAATTGGAGTTGTAATTAGTAATGGGTCTAGGACTATGATTAAAACAATTATAATGGGGACGGTTAGTAATAAAGTTATTATTTTTGTATTAAGGCTAAATATTTCATTTGAAGCTAGTCTGGTTACATAGGTGAATAGTACTAGTATTCCGCCCAGGAAAATTAAGAAAAGTATGTAGGAGAATCAAGGGGATTCTGAAAAGATATTAATTGTTAATGATGTAATGGTTGTGTTAATTATTAAGGTAAGGCACATTGATAGCGGGTGGGTTAGTTGAGTAAAAAGGAAAGTAAATAAAGTTAAAATTAATAATAAGGTTACTGTTATTTTGATATCAAGAGATAGTTTATTAAAAATGTTAGTTTTGGGGGCTGGGGATAGGTACGATAGTATTTTCTCTTGATACTTTCGGGGTAATATTATCCCATTTATGATTTACAAGACCATTGTTTTTATTAAACTATGAAAGCTTATGTCAATATTAATTTACTTTATTTGTTCCATTTTATTATTTGTTATGGGCGTGTGGAGTTTTGTTGTTCAGCGAAAACATTTATTAATTTATAAATGATTGTTTTGGTTATATTTTTAATACTTTTTCTAAGACTGAAAGAATTTTATAGTGAAATTAGAAGCGCCTGTTAGTGGTTCTATAGTTCTTGCTGGGGTTCTTTTAAAGTTGGGGGGTATGGTTTGTTACGGGTTTCTCCTTACTTTGAATCGATTGCTGTTAGGTTGAATTTACTGTGATTTGGTGTTAGAGTTGTTGGAATTTGGGTTGTTAGTTTTATTTGTTTACGTCAGGTAGATGTTAAGTCTTTAATTGCTTATCCTTCTGTTGCTCATATTGGGTTGGTATTGAAGGGGGATTATAACCATAGGTGTTTGGGGATTTAAGGGGGCTTTAATTTTGATGATTGGACATGGATTATGTTCTTCTGGTTTATTTTGCTTAGCTAATATCTCTTATGAACGTTTGGGTAGCCGGAGTATATTTATCAATAAGGGTATAATGTCTTTTATGCCTAGAATAACTTTATGGTGATTTTTACTTTTGCTAATATGGCGGCTCTCCCTAGTTTAAATTTGTTAGGGGAAATTAGTTTGTTAAATAGTGTTATTGGGTGATCTTGCTTAAGCATGGGCGGAGTGGGCTTAATATCATTTTTTAGAGCTGCTTATACTTTATATTTATATTCTTATACTCAACATGGTAAGTATTATTCTGGCTTGTATTCTTGTTGGAGGGGAAACACTCGCGAGTATTATCTTTTATTTCTTCATTGATTTCCTTTAAATCTTTTAATTCTTTTTGTTGGGCCAAGTTTTTTATGGTTTTAAATTGTTAATTAATGACTTAAGTAGTTTATTTAAAATTTTGGCTTGTGGTGCTAAGGAAAGTTGAGTAATGGCTCTTAGGTTGTGATGTGGGCGTATCCTATTTGTGTTATTTCTTTTGTATTTCTTTTTATTTTTATTTTTTCTTTTTTATTGGGGGTTGCTTTAATGATTTTTGATATTAGTTTATTTGTTGAGTGGGAAGTTGTTAGAATTAATAGAAGTTCTGTTGTTATGACTATTCTATTAGATTGAATGTCTTTAATTTTTATGAGATTTGTGTTATATATTTGTAGTATAGTTATTTATTATAGAGGACAATATATGGGTAGAGATTTTTATATTAATCGTTTTATTTGTTTAATACTTATGTTGGTTTTATCAATAATATTATTAATTATTACTCCTAATATTATTAGTATTTTACTGGGTTGGGATGGTCTTGGTTTAGTATCTTATTGTTTAGTAATTTATTACCAAAATGTGTGATCTTATAATGCTGGTATATTAAGTGCTTTGTCTAATCGGAGTGGGGATGTTTGTATTTTACTTGCAATTGCTTGAATGTTAAATTATGGTAGTTGAAATTATATTTTTTATTTGGGTTTTTGTTACATATCGGGGACGAAATAAAAATTATTACTTTTGTTGTGTTGGCTGGGATAACAAAAAGAGCTCAAATTCCATTTTCGGCGTGGTTACCTGCGGTGATGGCGGCTTCCACGCCGGTTTCTGCTTTAGTTCATTCCTCTACTTTAGTCACTGCTGGCGTTTATTTATTAATTCGTTTTAGTAATATCTTAAGTGATGCCAATTATGAATATGACTTAAGGAAAATTATTGCTTTATCTACTTTAAGTCAATTGGGGTTAATAATAATAATTTTATCTATGGGATTTTCTATGTTAGCTTTTTTTCATTTATTAACTGATGCTCTTTTTAAGGCATTATTATTTTTGTGTGCTGGGGCTATTATTCATGGGGTTGGGGATACTCAAGATATCCGATGTATGGGGGGGATTTGTAAATCAAATGCCGTTAACTTTGTCTTGTTTAAATGCGGCTAATTTAACTCTTTGCGGGGTCCCCTTTTTGGCTGGGTTTTATTCTAAGGATTTGATTTTGGAAGTTGGGACTATGGCCTGGATTGATTTAGTTAGATTTTTTTTATTATTTTTTTCAACCGTCTTAACTGTGTGTTATTCTGTTCGTTTAAGTTATTATTTGACTGGGATGGGTGTTGCTGGTATAAGCTGCCACGGGACAGGTGATAATTCTAATTTAACTATGGCGTGGGGGATATTGGGTCTAACTGTGGCTTCTGTTTTAGGTGGAGCTACTATGAGATGGTTATTATTTTCTTGCTCCCCTGTGGTAGTATTACCATTGTCCCTTAAAATGGGGGCTTTAATTGTCAGAGGTATGGGGACTTGAATTGGGGCTTTATTAGGAAATTCATATTTAGGTAAAGATCAAGCAATGTTTGGTAGGATTTATTTTTTAATAAATATAATAGGCTCTCTATATGATTTTTTCCATATTTATCTACTTGTTATTGTATTCGATTACCTCTTAACTTGGGTGGGGTGTATAATAAAGTTGTTGATCAGGGGTGAAGAGAAATATTAGGGCCGCAAGGGACATAATTTTATAACAAATGGTTCTGTCTTGATTACTAAGGTGCATTTTAATGAGTTTCAGTTGCATTTATTTTAATTATATTTTTAATTATACTTATTTTTATTATTGAATAGCTTTATTGAAGATGCTAAGAAGAGCGATTGATCTTCAAATGAATGGTACTCCCTAAGAAAGTTTTCTTATTTTTACCCTGAAAAAGTAGTGTAAATTGTTATACTGAGGTGGTTTAATTAAAAGGCAATAACGGGTTTAATCGCTAAAGATAAAAGTTAGCAGCTTTTTCTTGTTTAATTTACTTACCTCCTTAGTGGGGGCTGCTTAGATTGCCCATTTTTGTTATTAACAGTAACATGCCCTTGATTTGGCTTCCAACTAAAAACAAGGGTGGAAGAGTCCACCTTAAGATCAGGTCGAAACTGAGTGCTAAAGTATTGCTTCTTGTTGTTATACGAGATAAGTTGATAGACAACACCTTTTGGATGCAAACCAAATATTATGATTAACTATTATCCTATGTGGGCCATTCCAGTGAGCCTTGGTTTCATTCGTGGTATAGGCCGATAAGTAGAATTAAGAGAAAAGTTATTGTTACGATGGTTCAAAGTATGATTCTGGTGGTATTGATTGTGATGGCGGAGGGGAGAAGTAGCACGATTTCTACGTCAAAAATAAGGAAAATTACTGCAATAAGAAAAAGGCGAATTGAAAATGGAGTTCGGGAGGACGATTTGGGATCAAATCCACATTCAAATGGCGATCTCTTTTCTCGATCAATAATTGTTTTTTTTTATAGCAGGGAGGTTAGTAATATTACGGCTGTTGTAATTGTTATAGTGATTAGGCCAGCAGTTAAAATTGTGTATATTATCTATTTCATTTTATATGAGTTTTTTAATTGGAAGTCAAATGTATTATTTATACTTAATAGATAGTTTATCCTCCTCATCAATAAATTGAGATGTATAGAAATAGTCATACTACGTCTACGAAGTGTCAGTATCAGGCTGCTGCTTCAAACCCGAAGTGATGATTTGAGGAAAAGTGATATATTATGTGGCGAAGTAAGCATACTATTAAAAATGATTAACCGATGATTACATGAAGTCCGTGAAAGCCTGTTGCTATAAAAAAGGTAGATCCGTAGGAGGCGTCTGAAATTGTAAATGGTACTTCGTAATGTTCAAAGGCTTGAAGAGCTGTGAAATATAGTCCCAGGGTTACTGTTAAAATTAAGGCTTGGGTAGTTTGTGTGTGATTTGCTTCTATTAAACTATGATGGGCTCAGGTTACTGTGACTCCTGAGGCTAGCAAAATTGCAGTATTGAGGAGGGGAATTTGTATTGGGTTGAAAGGCTGAATTCCTGCTGGAGGTCAGATTGCCCCAATTTCTACTATGGGAGAGAGTCTTCTATGGAAGAAGGCTCAGAAAAAAGAAATAAAAAAAATACTTCTGATACAATAAATAGGATTATTCCTCATCGAAGCCCAGTTGTAACTTGAATCGTGTGAAGTCCTTGAAATGTTCCTTCTCGAGAAATGTCTCGTCATCATTGAATTATTGTTAGTCTAATGATTAATAAG
>JAGDQP010048417.1:0-10352 GCA_022664845.1 Lepisma saccharinum
AAATTTCTTATTCTTTACACCGAAGATGGGGAGAAGATAATAAAATAAAACACGAGCAATAACAGAAGGACTTCTTTTGTAATGATATTGCTTAATGTTGAAGTGTTCTTAGATTGTATTTCGTCTTTATATAAATTATGTCGCAAATTGGTGAACGATTATTGATTATAATCTGAGTTGACGTCTTCTGAGTTGAAACCGGATCACCTTCGGTGAGCCGGTTATCCGGACCGACTCCTTCCGGGTGACTCAGTCCGAAACTTGACCCGAATGACTCTACTTATTCCGTGACCCGGTCTTGACCCAAATGACTCTGTGATAAGGCGACTCGATGATTGAATCTGGACCTAATTGAACCGGTGACCTAATCTAGACGCGGTGACCCAACTTAAGCTGGTTTTGTTTTTGTGATTTAAAGCAATCAGTAAGATTTCTTGAGAAGTGAGCTCATGTATCTTAAATTACATGTAATGATGTTTGACTGTTTGTACTGTATGAAAAAATATAATTCATTACATATACCCACATTATTAGCGGAAAGAAATGCTCTTATATTGAAATTATTTATTGTGAATGTTGCAAACATGCCGCACAGAAGACATAACTCATCACAAACCCACGTGACACTAACCTGAATAATTATAAATATCCTTCTGAGAAAAGGTAATGATTTCACAAAGAAAAAGTAATTTTGGCGAAACTTCTTTCGCTGAGACCGAAGAAATTAAAGATCCTAATTTTAATAGCTTGTATCCAATTTAATACTTCGAAAAGAACATTCTTTCACAATAGACTTTCCGAGGAGAAGGATTATTCGTACACCTTCAGTGTGTTTTTGTTCTTTCTTGAGTTACATTATGCTATTGTTAGGAACTTTCGGCTTCGGATTTCTCGTGGAATTAATTGTGAAAAATGTTTGAACTGAATGCTTTTAGTTACAGCCTGCTCTACTAAAAGAAATTCTGGTTTAAGTATATTAATACAATATTTCATAACTGTTAATCAAATTTTCATAAATAATACAAACCAAAAATCACCGGCGGATGAAGTATTGAATTTAATTAGCCTTTATTGCAGGGTGAAGTTCAGCATACGCTGCTCTTCCAGTTAACCCAAATAGTAAATATTTGATCACTTCTTGCTTACCAATTGTGGCAAAACCTTAATCAACTTGAAAAATTAGTACAACTTTCAAAGAAATTCAAAGAGAGAAAGGGAAAGTGTAACTAATGAATGAGTTCCACATTATTTCAAACCATAAATCTTTATCCATCACTTTATACGCTTTGGAAATTTACGTGATAGTCATAAAAAAGTGAATTACTGATAGATATTCTCCCCGGCAAGCAACTTAAGTGTCGTTTTTGCTGTCCATGAATAGTTTTGTGACCATCAAATAATTTTCTGTGAATAGTAGAGGAAAATTCATTTGATTCCGAATAAAGAAAGATTTTTAGGATGCTGGGCATAAGACCTGAAATCCGACCCAAAAACCTTCGCTAACAAACTCCTAAGGAATGTAATTTTTTACCATTCAAACTAATGAAAGTTGGTAGGCTGCGATCAACAATGGTGCAATAATAGTATTTGTGTAATGATAACATAGAATAAGGATGATAATCCCTCTTCTGTTTACATGTCAAACAATGTAGGGCTCACCGGAGATCTTGGTAGAACATCACGAAAAGCTACATGAGTTTAAATTTATTTCATCATTAAACTGAAATATGAGAGATCTGGTTTTTGAAAAGTTTCAAGATGAAGACCACAGGAAAAGAACGCGCTTTGTCACTTTTATGCCAAATAAGAATTACATCTGCTTTGAAGTTTTTTTATTAAGAAAATATCACGCAAGAAGAGAATATGCAAAGTTCGTATATCACAAACAAATCTTTATTTGATGTACAGGTTTGGTAATGTTAATTATTAACCTGTAAAAGGCTCTTCTGTAAAATCAATAAAAGGTACGAAACACGTTCCCTGTAGTCAAGGGCGCCGATCCGGGGGAGGGCTTTGAGGGCCAGGGCCCCCCAAGGTTGAGTGGGCCCCCCTAATGGAGGGGCCGAAGTGAAGTCGGTTCTCCTATTTCTATAGTACATGGTCATTCGTTTTCCTCTTCTACTAAGCTTGCCAAATCTATTTCATTGATAAATCCCTCCCTGAAACTCGTGTGCTAGAGTACTTATATAAATTACATCACGTATAATACCCCTCCCCTGGCTAAAGAAGTTAATTCGTGCATTGCTTGTGTTGTTTCTGGAGTTTTGTGCATAAAATCGATAAAGATCATTTAGTAAAAAGAAAGAAGAGAAAGAATGAAAGAAAAAATGAATAAGTCATCTTTTAAGGATCATTCATCGTGAGTTAGCCATATACAAACATAATTTAAGGAAAATAAGAATATACAAGAAAATAAGCGACAAGTAGGAGTAGACTTGAACTAAGAAATATATCCTTCAAAGTGCTGTTTGGATGCATGTATTTTTTACCTTTAATACCGTAATTTTGAGTTTCTAATACAACATAGGGAAATATATACAGCGGGGGAAAAAAGTAAAATTATGTGGACAAGTTCAACAAAGAGGAAGAACAAACTGTATCACACGTAAAACATGGCCTCTTTTCGAAATATCTTGCCCTATATGATAATATGGATGCATTAGATACTACGGTATAGAAATAACTACCACTCGATACATCTGTAAGGCAACAGGCAACGAAAAAGTATCGAGTACGTAAATTCATGGCAAAAAGTATTTGGACAACCCCATACTACTCTCGAAAGAAGAATGTTCTAGGTATCCTTTTGTGTACAAGAGCAGTCTACGTAGTGTATTGAAGCAATCCACATCGCGTCAGGCAAGCCAAGCTTGTTGAAAAACCATGCTTTATCGTTGGGTACATCATAAAGAAACATAAAACAGAGCAATTATTGCTGAATAGAATCTGTTCTGACCAACCAAGTAAACTAACTGCCCGGAATGAAACCCACATTTTTCATTCTGTAAACAAAACAAAAAAATAGTGCTAAAGATTTGGATACCTCACATTGTTACCGCCCATAAAATTCATTTTATCTTATTTTATTTTGGATACTTCACTCGCCTAGGATATGTAACTTAATGTTACACCACAAACAATCCAAAATTCATTGAAAAAAAAAAAGGATTGAGAACATCTGTATCCAGGGTATGAATACTGGCCACTCCATTAATAATTATACAACCCCAAATCATAACAGACCCTCCAAGATTTTTACCAGTTGAAACTGTTCTTCTTTCTGAAAGCTTCATTCTTCTATCGACACACGTCCTGCTATCCATCACTACAATACATATTTATCTTCGTCTCATCCTAGAAAGAAAAACTTTTTCCGAAATTCCAGGCACTTATTGATATTTTTTGGAAAATTAGAACTTCTTCTTTCTGCTTTCTTCTGACATGTACGTTTTGTTTCTGGCTACACATCTTCTGAATCTCATATTTTTTCACATCTACACATCTGTAACATTAACTTGCGTATCCTAGGCAAGTGAAATGGTCAAATCTTTAACACTAATTCTTTGAGTTTTGTTCACAGAATGAAGAATATAGGTTTCATTCCGAGCAGTTAGTTTCCTTAGTTGACCAGAACGAATCCCCAATAATTGTTCTGTTTTATGTTTCTTTATGATGTATCCAACGGTAGAGCATGGCTTTCCAACAACCTTGGCTATGCCTCAGTACCTTTTACCTTCCGCATGTAATTTGAAATTCAAGTGAGTAGTTCCAATATTGTTCAACTCACTTTGTTCCCCATGCTGCTTCTTTATGCCTGACACGGTGTGCATTGCTTCAATACACCACGCAGAGTACTCTTGTACACAAAAGGATACGTAAAACATTTCTTTCGAGAGTACTATGAAGTTGTCCGAATACTTTTTTTTTGCGATGAATTTACGTAGTTGTCACTCTTTCGTTCCCTGTTACCTTACAGGTGTATCAAGTTATAGTTATTTCTATAGCATTCTATCTAAGGTATCCAAATTATCGTAAAAGGGCAAGATATTTTAAAATGGGCCACGTTTTGCGTGTGATACAGTATGTTTTTCCTCTTTGTTCAAATATTTTCTTCTCACTGTAGGTGAATCAGAAGCTTCTTGAACCATGCCTGTCGAGATCGAGAACCGCGAATTAAAAGAAGAGAAACAATATTTTTCCAATAAAGCGGCGGAAGGATGAGCCGGACAGAAAGAGAAGCACATTTGGAAAAGCTGAGTAACTCCTCTGCATGGACTAACAATACTTTCTGTTAGTTTCTAAGTTTATTTTCTAGTAATAGCAGAAAGTTTGTTCTTATTAGTTAGAACATAGTATGCTTTAGTGAATTTTTTTTAACGTTTTACAAACATAGTTAAATTCTGTAATAGCTGGCCGTGGGGAAGCCTTCATAATGTCTATATATAAACTATTATATGTGTTTTTATCAATATACAATATTTGGCAAAATATGAATTGAATTTGTGTTGAGATCATCATATGTGCCTTCTTAGAGCCTTATCTGGTAACAAAAGATAAATCTGAATGCCTCCCCCCCCCGCCCAAAGTTACACAGAAATCGTCGCCTTTGCCTGTAGTCTTCATTTATTATCGTGATGATGCATGGAACTTAGTTGTAGGATTACGCACTATAATTAAGATATTTGATTGAATAAAAACGGCCAAAATTTGTTGATTAATTTGCTGTACATTGAAAATTGTTAATGAGAGAGACACGAGGAAATTTTACGAAATCCAAACTGAAAAACATGATATAGTAGTGTCTTTCAAGAAGTATTCATTTTTTCTAACTAAAAGCCTTTCAAACATGCTACCAAGAGATGAGATCGATAAGCTGAATCTTTGTTTTTAAATATTTGCCAACGTTTGAAATTGGGACAATCTTTTTTTTTAAACAAACTATCGGGAGTCGTTTTCGTGTGAGGTATATTATTGAAATATATTCTTAAGTTTTCTATAGCATTTTTTGGGGGGTGGGGTGAGAGGGGGCTATTTGGTAGTATGATACGTATGCGTAAAAGTTGGTCTAGAAAATCTCAGAGCATGTTTATTTGTTGATTAGAGGAAGAAATAAACTGAGCTTTCACTATGGTTCCACTTTTAATTACAGTTACATTTACTAATACATTTATGATTCCAAGTTTTAGTTAAAGCATTGTTTTACTTGTATTAAACTTAATTGGGATATCTGAATAAATTTTGCTACAGTAATCTTGCCAGGTTTTCCATTTGTCGTGCAGATAAATTCATATCAGCCTGCAGATAGATAATAGTAAGTTGTTATTTTTAAATTTAATCCAATTTTCTTTAAACGGAACTCGAATCGGTTTTCTCAAGTTTGGCCTTTGTATCTATCCACCAGTGAAGCTGTGCATATGTTTTGTTGTTCAAGCATAGTTCATTTTGGGGTAAGACCAACATAAAGCAGTGTTTATTTGTTCAATAAATTGAAGACTTAAAGTGAATAAAGCACTTTAAGTGAAGACTTGAAGTGAAGTAAGTGCCATTTTCCAACTTACAAGAAAAGCGAGGTTTTAAAATTTTATTTCCATATAAAACAACTTTGCTTTCCCTTTAAACATCCAATAGAAGTACTAAGCAATGTGTTTGGACTTCGATCCTTATTTATATTAAAGGTCTAACAACATATATTGTTATTCCTGTTAAAACGCAATTTTCACAAAAATGACATTTAGTGTTTGATTACTGTAAGTCTTCAGTTGTTTACAAGATATGAACGATGCAGAAACTTGTTATGTACCAACGTTATGCAACATTTCTGTATATCTCAAAGTTGCAAGTTTTTAAGTCATCATCACTATATCGTGATACTAACGTAAGTTACGTATGAACCTATTACTCTCTATCCCTCACCACAACTCTTCCTTCGTTCCAAGTATTTTACGGTTTCCTCAATTTACGAACTTTAATTTACTTCCCACAAATGATGATACATGTGTAGTGGATGGAATACAATTTACTACCTACTTGTGTTTCATAAGTAACAAAAGAGTATTACAGTGTTTAAATACACATTACTACAAAAAGTCTTTTAAGGTTTTGAAAAAATAGGAAAGCTAAAAATATAAAATGCATCATAAGAAATTTGCCTAAAAATGGATCGCGTTGCTACAACACAGTCTCTTTCTAGGCCTACAAGGGCCGCTACTTTCCTCTTTCTTCTTTCTCTCGCGAAAAGTCAATAATTTACGTCTTGACGGTATGCAGTCTTACATTACTTTAAAAGTCGTACGTATAAGGTTATCAGCTATAAATAAAAGGCTAACAGAGCTGTCTAATATATTCGGGGTCTAAAAAAACTATAACTAAAGCTGGTTTCGAGTGTCACAATATTTCATCCTGGTTATTATGAACGAAGTTATTCTCCGTCTTGCATGTACTGAAACTCGGTTAAAAACTTATTTTGAGAAGTTAGGAAGATATGCTTTTCAACGAGTTGATTTTATAACTGAAATTTGGATAAAGGGCATTTAAAGAGAGTCGTACGAATTCACTTGTTTTCATAAGCTCTTTGATTTTGAAAAGCATGATTTGTTGAAGGCAGAATTTAGGGCACTGATACATTGTAGAATATATGGGAAGTTGAAACTAACACCGTATTTGATATCCGTTTGCGGAATATAAATTACAGATACCAACTTTTTATATCCAGACCCTTTTCCAATAGACCAAGAGTTCCCTCGCGATTATTTGTTCTTCATTGGCAATATTGAATTCACGCCCTTCCCACCACTCTTTTGATACAAACGGCTCTTTCTCAGCCTTCAAGGCATTTGCTTGGGCCAAAGGTTCGTCTGCTAACAATATCGGCTGCCTTAATACAAAGGAGAAAGAAGAACAACCGTATTTTTGACGTTACTTTACAATCTCCGAACTAATCCATCTATAAATATCTTATTTGCATTTATTGCTAGCCTAATATTGTATATTATAGAGCCAACAATTTTCAAAAGAACGCTACATTATACTTACCAGAAGTAAAACTGACGTCTCTATTTAGGACAGGGGTAGATTTAACAATGGACTTCTGTTCCCTATTTGGTATTACCGATGACTTGCCCACATTATGGGAGAATTATGCAGTTTGGGTCCCAAAGCAGTCTTTTCAAAATCCTTCTGAACGCGAAGGCTTTGGATATGTAATTCTGGAGTAATATGCACTGAATGGATGTTCGAACAATGTGTAAACCTCACCAGGTGGTGCTCTTCAAACAGTTGTTGCTCTTATACTTTTTCACCCGAGTTTTTCTATATTTGCGGAAAAATGGCCAGCAAACAAGATCGCTGCGAACTGAGTGATTTCTTTTGTATTTTCAGCCAAACGTATTTGAAACACATAAAATCTTATTCAACATACACATCAAGTTATCTTCAGAGAATGCTTCGCCTCCCTCTCAACAGGCAGTAAATTTCCATTTAACTATACGTACTCAGAATTCTTAGACTTTTATTGAAACCGAGTTATTAAACTTGCTTCTCATTATTGCTTAGATTTAATTTGGTGTTCATACTTCAGACCCAATTCTGCACCACAAAACCAGAGTGAAAAGAAAATTATTCCACTCATGAAAGCTTGGACTTAGAATTCTCTTTAATTTCACTGAACTGAAATAGAATTGAATTTATGACCTTCAGGTATCTAAGGCTCAGGGCGGTATAGGAGAGGGGAAAGGATGCGGGAAGGTGTCGGCCAGGGCCTAATTTCAAGGTACCATCCCGGTATTTGCCTAGTATGATTGAGGAAAGCCCCTGGGGAAACAGTCAGGATGGTTGAAATATATGTATCGGATACAATTTCGTCTGTGAATTGCTAAACCGTCACATCTAGAGTCGTTATTAGGGAACAAACGACGTCATTTCTGTCGATGGCACGCTACTTTGGACGCCTTCAGCTCCGAAACTTAACAATTTTCACATTTTATTTTTTCCTTTTAAGGTCTCCAACATTCTATATTGTCCTACCCGCCCCCCCAGGTAGGTTGTAGTGGGAACGAAAATTAATAAGCAGAGTTTTGGTGGGGAAAATCCCCTATCGCCCAGGATTTCGCACTGTGCAACGCTATATTCTTTATTCTAACAGAAAGTGTTTATTTAAACTATAGGTCAATTACATTAATAACAATTATTATCTGCATTAAGGCATAAATTACATTGTTCATAACTTGAGTTGATGTATATTTTACAAATTGTTGGTGAGCATATCCCAAGTACAAGAGTGATGCAATATGTGCGCAAATGCCTAAAGTTCGTTCTCTAAATTTACAGGTACAATAATAACCTAAAGTGGGATGCTTACTTAACAAAAACATTATAAGCAACCTTATGTGATCCTAGACTTGCTTAGCTTTGTAGAACCTCTGAAATAAGTTTTCATGACTTCTGCACATTGACTTTGTTTTCAGGGACCCATAAACTATAGAAATAAAAAGTTTCCAAGAATTTGACCGAGAGGCCTTTCGCATTGATTTTGAATGGGGTCCTTTGTGTTGGGATGAATTTACAATTAGACCTATTTAATTACGTGGCAAGATATGAAGTTATTGGAATTTGTTTTCCCATATTTTGTAAACTATTTAATCAAATTCGGATTATGTGATAAATTAGACAGTATTTACACGTGTATACCTGCTTATGGAGAAACTTATATTTTTATTCTGATAATAGACAAAAGATCGAAATATGTTTTCTAGATAATTAATTTTGCGTCACGATTAAATTTTTTTAACGTTTTCATGGCTGCCAGTGCAGGAAGAGCAGTATATTGCTCTGCCCAGGGACCCACAAAGACGACCCTGCTTGAAGGTAAGTTTATAAGGTGTCTTCATTCATCTTGATCTTCCTCTTTTGTTTTTGTCTTACAAGTTAGCCTACAATTTAATTCCTTAATGTTGTTAAGAACTAAGATACATTTTCGGTTGCACCCATATACGCCCTTAACATTTCTTCCATACCACCAGCATTGTTTTCCTCTCCAGTACTTGTTTATTAAGTATTCGTTCTGTCCCTTTGCCACCTTTCATTTTTCTCCACGTACAGAATTTGAGTTTCTAATTTTCTTTCATATCGATGTAAAAATTTTTCACCTTTTTTGGTTCATATAAAACAATGTACATTTTTCTAAACTCCTTGTTCATCGGTCCATTGAGAAGAATCTACTAACTGAATACCTCTGTCACCATTGCTGTTCTTACTTGTTAGTTCTTTCTCACTCATAAACTGGCTGTAGCTCAGTTGGTAGAGCATACGCTTTGTATTCGTGAGGTCCTTCGTTCGATGCTAGGAGTCGACTATGCTAACTGAGTTTTTTTTAGTGTCTTCTCCGTTACAGCAGCAAATTCCGAAATGGTACTTTCAACTTCGAGTCCTTCCTGCATACTGTTTCCTGTCCTTTTCCGGCCTGAGTCATAGATGTTTAAAAGCCATAAATAAAATTAAAATTATTTCTCACTCCTTATATCCTTATTTATAATACTTTGCAGATACTTAAAGTTATTTCTTTTCACTTCAAATTGTGATGTTTGCTGTGGTTTTGTTAATTCTAACTTTTTTTTCTCGTTTTTTATACGTTTATCTTCATTTCGTGCTTTATATAGCTTCTTCTTAATTCTTTTTTATATCTTGGCAATCGATGGACTATTCATTACAGAAATACTCAAATCATCTGCAAAACAAATTCGTTTAAATTTTCTTCGTACAACCCGTCGTTACTGAAGTATCACTTTACAATCTCTTTTAAATCAATATTTTGAATTTTCGAATTTTAATTTTTAAGGCTTTTGGCAACTGGCTCAGACCGAATAGATGATGATGGGATGATTGATGAAATGAAGAAAGTGGGAGGAAACGAGGACTCTGACACGCGCATTTGAACAAATGTAGTCGACTGAATGAGATCATCTGTTACTAACTTCTATTATGTGGGAGTTCTATAATCTTTTGATTATTATCACAACATTATTATAATGCAAGTAAGTTTATTGCATTTTCTTTTGAATGTATAGTAAGACTGTTGTAACCACAGGAAACATGGCATACAAACTATATCTAAGAGGATTATATTTTAGGACAAGTATTGATATGAGACCGTATTAGACGAGATTTAGTTTTGCTTACATTAACATATATACACTCTAATGACTAAGACTAGATTTGGCTGCAGAGTCCTGCAGTAAGTGCTTGACTCATCCAGAAATGGCTAATAATTGAGTGCATGAACTTTTTAAAGTATGGTGCAGTAAAATGAACATTGACAATAAAAACAAACATATATATATATATATATATATATATGT
>JAGDQP010048418.1:0-13890 GCA_022664845.1 Lepisma saccharinum
TCACGGAACATAACCTAACCTATTAAAATCCCGGATTCCGAAATGAAATGCATTCGATCCACAATATGATTTATCATTTTCACTTTTGTATTTTGGTTTTATAATATGTAAGTAAGTTATATTAAGAGAGAGAGAGAGAGAGAGAGAGAGAGAGAGAGAGAAAACTATTGTCATTCATAAGCGTATCACAACAATGAGTTACAATATAATTATTTTCTTCGTAGTAAGAGGTAATCTAATTCCTTCTTTCCTCCTTTCGACTCAACTGCTTTTATAGTTTTTGAGATCTGTTGCTAGATCAAGGCACACATGCATACCGTCAGTCAAAGTTTTATGCAAAGGTCAGTGATTCTACTAGACACCCTTAATGGGGTGAAGGCCCCCCAAAATACACTAGCACTACCTCATTAAAATTTTTACGGTAAAAAAAAGCGACAGAAACCCTGCAACACTGTAGTTACACACTCCCAATTTTGGCTTTACATCCTCCACAAACTGAAAAATCTAGCAGAACCTCTGAAATGAGTTCTTCGAAAAGGAGCGAAGTAGTAACATTTACTCAGGGTTGTAATAAATAACACAGTCGTCCTGTGGGGATCTATTGAACACAAGAGGTTCGAAGTCCACTTTACCAAAAAACTGTAGGCCCCTTCGTTAGAAGCTCACAAACTCCCGTTTAGTTCCTTAACAATTCAGCCAATCAAGTAACACATAAGTCGAGAGGATTTATCGTCATTTACGATCAGTCATGGTATAGTAAGCATGATGTCAAACTCTGGTAAATAGCAGCAGTAAGTTCACTGCAAAATCAATATAATTATATTAGTTTGTTGTTGACATTTTTCCATACAAGTAATGCATCACTTCTATTGGTGCACAGCACATATGAGAGTTTCTTTAAGTAATCACATAGTCCAGTGTCCTGCATTCGAAACTGGTCTGTTAATTTGTGTGTGTGTGTTTGTTGTAGGTAGGAACGCATAGTAGGCCAGAATGATGATCTAATCTGCACAAATGAACGAGCACATGCAAAACTAGAACGGATATGTTACTGTGATGCATTTGCAGACGCCGTGAGAGGTTCCAAGCGCTCCAATATTTGGCCTATAGCTAAGCGTGTAGAGTTTCTTGAACTTGCATATATTAACGCCTATCGGTCCTCTCTTCTGAAGATGACCACGAAGGAGCGAGTGGACCGAAACCTTACTTAATTGGTATGATTCTTGTAATCCAAATACGACATACAAAGTTATTTGATCTGTCTTCATTTGAAATTGTACTCTGAGTGAATTTTGGTTTTCATTATGCCCATAACATACGCGTTGTTATGACTCCAGAGAGAAGACAGACAGGTATTTCTTTCAAACTTGGGTGCTGTTACAGAAGTGTAGGAAAGCAGAACGGTTGATTTTTTTTCCTCTTTATTCGTAAACCGTGTCCACCATCCACATAAGAGTCTTTTCGTGTCTTATTTTCCTTATGCAAGCAAGACGGTTAACTTTCCTCGTCTCGTATGTCCTTGATTCCGTTAAAGATTCACGTCTTGGGCATCTGCATCAAAGTGACTCCTTCGCGGGATCATGGTGACACGTGACAACCATTCTAAAATCACTAAAGAAGGACGTTTTACAATCACAAGTGTGAACTGAGTGCTAATCCTATTCCGATTTAAAATTTTCTTCACGAAACTAACAAGTTATGATGAATAATTGCTAATGGTTATATTCTGCATAACTAACTTTTAGTCCACACTTAATTTTTAAACTATTTTGTGGAATATTTGCAAATCTTGAAGGATTGAAAACCAACCTCGAACTAAAATGTTACTTCGCACTTTATTTTTACGGCATTCTAACCTTTCCGTACTTAATCCTTCATTCCGATTTCCATATTCTCTAAAATGATTCACATGGCAAGTTATATATATTTATCCAGACTTAGTATTTTAGGGTCCACTGAAACCCAGAAATTAATAAGCACCCAAGAATTAACCTCAGTACCATGAATCCAAACCATCACCGGCTAAAATAATACAGGGTACATTCAGGACCAACGACCTTCTTCCGCTTTCTAATGTAAGAGTACCTAGACAAAATGCACGTTCTCAAGATATTTTATGTACAGATTGTTACCGTCTTATTATTGTCTTCCGTCGCCACCTGATTTTTCCCTAAACAAAAGAAAATTGCTAACTGAACGTTAGAATTTGGAGCAAAACAAAAATCATTGTCTTGATTTATTGTTATTATTTGTTATTTTATTGTTGTATATTAATTTGTTGCAAGAACGGTGTAAAATGGCGTTAGCTGTCTGTATCCGTGTTATTTGTAATAAATAAATAAAGCTTCTATATTGTTTTGTTCGGGAAGGAAGGAAGTGGCAGTCACAATTTTGACCGGTGTTCACTGTTAGAAGGACTTAAAACTGAACGAAGACTACTGGTGAGATAGAGATAAGAAACTATGTGGTCCCGTTAACATCCTGTAATCAACTGTAACATTAATTTTGACAAGTTCACTGTTAGCACTGAAAGAAAAGTAATGGCTATCTGTAATTAGGAGGCTGTGTTGTGGACTGTTGTTCCGTAATCATCCGATAATCACAATAACACTGATAATTTTGACCGGTGTTCACTGGTAGCACTGAAAGAAAACTACTGACGATCCAGAGTTAAGAAAAATGTATTGTCCCGTAATCATCCGACAATCACAACAACGCTGATAATTTTGACCGGTGTTCACTGGTAGCACTGAAAGATAACTACTGACGATCCAGAGTTAAGAAAATGTATTGTCTCGTAATCATCCGACAAACACAATAACACTGATAATTTTGACCGGTATTCACTGATAGCACTGAAAGAAAACTACTGACGATCCAGAGTTAAGAAAATGTAGTGTCCCGTAATCATCCGACAATCACAACAACGCTGATAATTTTGACCGGTGTTCACTGGTAGCACTGAAAGATAACTACTGACGATCCAGAGTTAAGAAAATGTATTGTCTCGTAATCATCCGACAAACACAATAACACTGATAATTTTGACCGGTGTTCACTGATAGCACTGAAAGAAAACTACTGACGATCCAGAGTTAAGAAAATGCACTTTCTCGTAATCATCCGATAATCACAGTAACTGATAATTTTCACCGGTAGCACTGAAAGAAAACTACTGACGATCCAGAGTTAAGAAACTATTGTTCCGTACTCATCCGATAATCATCATAGTAACGCTAATCTACTACTTAAAAGAAGAAATATCAAAATGACTATAGAACGTTAAAGACACGGGTCATTTTTCTTGTAGAAATGATAATGTATGTTGAAGGTAAAAGGGTTCTGTTCTGCATCCAACAAAACAACTTGTTAAAGGCGCTGTAAGCGCTCTTGTGTGTAACAACACTTAGATAACAGTGTTTCATGTTATTTTTTTATATATATCTTAGATTTAATGTAGATGGGGTGGGGTGCATTTGTATTTGCAGGTGTGGATGAGAAGAAATATGGGTCAATCCTGCCAGTTATAATAAGTTTAAAAAGACTAAATTCGAGAATATTAGAACAAAACCGAACGATAGGAAAAGAAAAGTAAATCTCTATTTGAAAAAGCTTTCTGGACCAGAGAACTAGAAAGTTTTCGGATTTTCGATTCCCCCTCCCCTGAAGAAGTATTTTTGTTATTGTAAACAAGATGTTTGATACTGAAAAGAAAACAGTATAGGAGAAACAAGATGAGTATTATGATCCATGAAACTATTCACTCCCTCCGAAATGTTGGATCAAATAGTGTGTGATTCAAGATTAGTTCAGGACAGCACTTCAAACGCATGGATGAATATTTAATTTCTTTGTAGACCTAGGTATATATAAAAAATGTACAAATCGTATTCTTGTTTCATTTACGATCGTTTGACAACGTATATTTTTGTTGTTGTTTCAGATCTCCGATATTGTCGTCGGACAAGAACCTAATATTTCCGCCAGAGAAGCATTGTTGCAATGGGCCAGACGAACAACATCCAAGTATCCGGGAGTACGTGTGCGGGATTTCACTGCCTCCTGGAGAGACGGATTGGCATTCAACGCTATCATCCACAGGAACAGGTAAGGGCCTGATTTTCAATTTGAATTTTAAGACCTTTAGGCAACTTTGGCTCTGGCCGAATGGATCATGGTTTAAGAATTGGGTGGAATGAAGAAATTGGGAGGTACCGGGAGCATCCAGAGGAAACACATGCACACTGTGTTTTTTCCACTACAAAACCTACATGGCACGAGTCAGAATCGAACCGAGGACACCACGCATCATAGGTGAGAGCGCTTTACCTCTGAGTCACTGCGAAATGGCCTGGTTTTATAGGGCGATTTCCATGGCTAGCAGGGCTGAGCTTCCTGTGCCTAAAGTCGTAGAATTATGTTTGTATTTATGCCCTAAAAGTTACAAAATTTTACCTATAAAATCGAAAATATGATTTTAACATTGAAAATATGACAAAAATGTTTCTAAAAATTACAAAATATTCTCCTTAAGTATTCCTCCCCCATTTTCAGTTGTCGTTCGTAACGTTATGTTAGCCCTGTTAGAAGAGAGAAACCGAATTAATACCTATGTATTTTTTGCAAAATGAAAACATGTTAAAAAAAACAAAAACTTTCCACCCTTATGGTTATTTCACTGTACATTTCTAGAAAATTATATTAATTCCTTATCACTTAATCGCAGTATATTTCTTAATTAAGGAAAACAGGAAAAGAATAAAACATTTCATTTGCATTAGTTATTCATTGTTCTTTTATGAACAGTATCTAATATATATATAACAAAAATATGCATTAGTACCATTTGGCCAGTATATGACATAAGAACATCGCCATCAGTGTCAGAAAAGCTAGAAATGCCATCAAGTTATAGAGAAACAGACCAGGATTACAATATCATAAAAACGTGAGTATTTGGAATCACTAACGAATATTTGGAATTATACTGGATGACGTCATAGTTAAGAGGGAAAACATCATGTGAGACCGGAGAAAGGTTTCTTTTTTTTTTTTTTTTAATAAAAGAAGTAATGCTGCAAAAGATTAATACATTCCCTCCTAATTTGTATTCATGAGCTGAACAGGAACTATGGCCTAAATCTGTCTCTTCTCTGAGGAAAGATGTATTTCGGCCATCATCTTGTAGGGATAAGAAAGGGCAAGATGGTAACCACAATATCAGCATTCGACGGGTGGAACAGGAAGTCCCTAGCGAACCTCAGTCCGTATGGCCGACAGCAGGATGTGAACCTACGTTCCTAGTCAATGCCGATCTGAACGAAGTCTGCGAGCCAAACCACAAGATCGTGGAAGCTGATTAGGATATAATGGCTATATATTTTGTACTTGTTTGAATGAGCACAGAATAGTTTTAACAAGATTATTTCATATTCATATGCTCATTTCTGTGCGCCTCCGTTCACACACTTGTATTCAATCTTGATTTGAACTATACCAAAAATTCAAAGCATTTCAGGATTTTCATTCTGACATATCGCCAAAATGACCCGACTGTCTGTCCAACTTTAATAAGTTTCATAGGTGAAAAACATCATATTTCGTCGTCACAAGAAAAGGAAAAATCTTCATTAAATGAACCCTTGTTTTTTTGCGTCTATAGCCACTGAAAGAATGGCATGATTTAAAGATGTTTCTGCTTATCTTCTGTGAAATCATCATTATGGACCGATGTAACAAGGAATGCATTCCACGACCGATTGTATACTGCTTTGAGAAGGAAGTTGGAGGATGTCCACGTGCTTACACATTATGTTTAGACGGTTTCGAGGTTCTCAATAAACTCTTGATAAATGTGTCAAAGAACGTAGCTACTAGTGTGTGACCGTGTTTGTTGGTTTCTCGAAAGCCATCTGTCATGGATCTGAGAAGCCCTGTCTCAATTAGTTGGAGAAGTGAAATCTGTATATATTTTTTTTCTTTCTTTAGGAAGGCACAAAGAAAAACGTATTGAGTTTTGAGAGAAAATTAAATCGCAAAGCTGAATAGACGTCCTGATTAGTTGAGTGATTCATATTACTTTCTGTGAAAAGACAATGGTTTGTCCTGTTAAATGCTTACGGAACACGTAAATAACAAAATGTAAATTTCCTCTCGATAAGCAGATGAATGAGTGTAGCATTTCAGTTGAGCGAAGAACTTTGTATTAGCAGCGGTGCTATCGAAAGTTAGATCCCTGTTCACATTAGTTTCCCAGGTTTACCTAGTGTTTTGTGCGAATGCGGGGATAGTACGTAAAATAGAGGTTGTTACTGCCTTCCAGTTCTTTTTCCCGGAAGATGTAGTCGCGAATGAATGAGGTCATTCCCACACTTTTGACTGACCTAGATCATATGGTTCATTATTCATAAATTCTCTTTTTCATAAGAATAATTTATATTACAGCGAATTTCCTGTTATCTGTACTTTAATGATTAGCATTTTTTCCGAGTTGCAGTTGGTTTGGTGAATGTCACTCTTCGGTATTGTGCGGTCTTCCTTCGTTCTAAATACAATGGCATACCTATTGTACCAGTCTTAATTCAATTACGGTAAGAATTGAAAAAATTCGGGGTTATACCTCTTTCTCCACATCCGCCGTCTTCAGCTTGACCTAAAATTCTCAGCATTTTCCGCTATCTTACGAAAGTAGATGCATATTTCTGAGGCATACAAAAATGATTATGATCTTAGCATTTATTTTGTTTACAGTTTCAAAATGTTATTACAATAATCCATAATATCGTGCATTTCAAATTTTAATTCGATGGTATAGTTGTTCTGTTACAAATTGAAGAAAATTAAATGGAACTGTAATTTGAAAATATTGCTTTTACCTGGAAATGGCATCAGTTTCGTTTCAATCAACTGATTAAATGATGAACTTAAAAACAAAGGGATGCAAGTGGCATTTGACAAATAAATAAAAAACAAAATCAAAAAATCGAGGGGCTTAAAAGTAGAGATGGAAGTGACATTTGAAAATAATAATAATAATAAAGATTTTTCGTATTTTGTGTCACATGTATTGCGTATTATACATAAAAATGAACTTGATTTAATATATATATATTTGAAATATAAGCTCCTGTGCAGCCTAGTCGGTAGCACGCTCGACTTCAGTGCGAGCGGTCCCGGGTTCGATTCCCGATGGGGGCTCAAAAATTTCGGTGTTGACCCAGCATCGTGAGGACAATTGGGGAGCTGCTGTGAATAAAAGACAGTGGCGATCAGTGAGAGCTTCGGCTCTCCTCTCCCAACCCGTCTGGTCAGCATGGGAGCACTAAACCAACTCCTCCCTTGAGAGGCCTCATCCACTAGTTAACTGAATATGACTGTTTATATATATATATTCAAATGTCACTCGCACCCCTTTGCTTTTAAAGCCTCTCAACTGAAAATCTTAAACACTTCGTATTTGAATGAACTACAGCAGCATTTCTTTCTGTTCTTTGTTATTGTTGGAAGCAACAAGTATCTCCAGATAATAGCACAGCAAATATATGACGAAGCTATTGAGAATTCGCCGAAATGGCTCAGTCAACTGTAACAACATGAATACCAATTACAAAGATAGCTTTCATTCGAGGACAAAGAGCCAAGACATAATTCAGATGCTACGTAAGCGATAATAGAGATAAGAAAAACCTATTCGAATTTAAGAGAGCAAAACTTCTAATTGAAATATCGTTTTTCACAAAAGAATAGACTCGGCGTTTTTTTTTTAAATATGCATTGCTGACGTCATTTAATTTGTCAGCTCAATTGTTCATTCATCGTCTGTATTGCGGTCATGGTTAACTAGTTTCATCTCTTTCTTTCTCTCTCTTTTTTTTTATAGTGTTCAATTTACTGTGAATAGAGGTCAATGTTACAAGTGTTTTATTTCGGTTGCCTTGCGCAAGTCTAGTGAATGAAACAATATAGGCCCTATGTCTATTTCACAAAGACATTTTAATTTCCTTTTAACAAAATCGCAAAAAAAAATAAGTTTTGAAATCTTTTTCTCGTGTTGCGATTTCCATGTATGTATTGCACAGAGGCCGTAATACCGAATACTGTTAAGCTCATAAAGTTGTTTGTTTGTGAACGGTAATTGTTTAGCTGAAAGAATGCGAAGGTCTTAAATGTAATGAAATTACCATTTCACATTTGATTTGTATTAGACTACGCATAAGATCAAGATTTTGTAAGTAAGTAATATCTCAAAGTAAACTTTGTGTATTTGAGAACACATTTTTTAGCAACAAATCTGTTAAATTGAGTTTGGGGATTATTAAATGCAGAATTCCAGTATTCGGTCAAATCGCACTATTCACTGTCTGCATTATGTACATCATCTGATGAGGTAAAATATCTGCTTTCTTCTTTACGTCTAAATCGTTCTCCCGGCTCTGATAACATTAGTGCTATTTTTTTACGTAATGCTGCTGAATCATTGGCTTACCCTTTTTCTCTTCTTTTAAATAGGTGTTTTGCCGAAGGTATATTTCCTTCTTCTTGGAAACAGGCTAATATTATACCCATTCTGAAATCTGGAGATAAGACCCATGTCTCTTCATACAGACCCATTTCTCTTTTACCTATTTTGTCTGTGGTGTGCGAAAGAATCATCAAAGATAGACTTTATAATTTTGTCTAGACTCTGCTCAACATGGCTTGCTTCCTGGTAGTTCCCCTCTTACCAACCTGTCCTTATTACTCTCTGATGCTACCCAATCCCTGTCCAATAACACACAGCTTGATGTCATCTACCTAGATCTTAGTAAAGCTTTCGATAGAATTGATTGTAATCTTATTCTTTATAAATTAACTCACCGTTTCAATATCCGTGGTAACTTCCTTTCATTATTGCGAGACTATCTCACTGGCCGTGAACAACGTGTTTTTCTTTCTGGACCATCTTTTAATTTTGTTCCCGTTCTCTCTGGTGTACCTCAAGGTAGTGTTTTGGACCCGCTCCTTTTCCTCCTATATATGGACGACCTCCCATCTTATCTCTCGTCATCAAAAACCAAAATTCTTCTTTTTGCTGACGACCGTAAATTATTTCGAGAAATCATATCATTACAGGATGTTGCTGATCTCCAAAATTCCATTTCTGAGCTCTTGGACTGGTGTAATGCGTGGAACTTGAAAATAAATCCCTCAAAATCTTCTTTTCTTACTATTTCTTTAAAGAGGAATCAAATCCCATCTGCCTATCTCATTGAAGATGATCCTATCGCTAAAGTTTCTTCTCAAAAGGACCTTGGAGAGGTATTTGACGAAAAACTCCTGTTTGCTGACTTCTATAACCAACAGTTCTATGCGCTTACTTGGTCTTCTCTATAGATTTACAGAAATTAAGGACCTTCATTCATTGAGTATGTTCTACAAAACCTTCATCTCCCCTAAAATTGAATATTGCTCTCCAATTTGGAACATGGCTAGTATTTCTAATCTATCTCATATTGATTCTGTTCTGAACTTTTTTCTTGCTATAGTCAAAAGAAGAATACCATCAGTACGTAGCTTAAGCAAACCCGAGTTATTATCCGTTTTTGGTCTCCACGTTCCCTCTTCTCGTCGCAAGCTGGCAGATTTGATGTACTTATACAAGATACTTAACGGGAATCTTAGAACTGGAGAGTTGATATCTAAATTTTACTTCCGTGTTCCCTTACGAATAACCAGAAATAATAACCTCCTTCATTGTACCACGCCTAGGCTAAGTATACTGCAGCGCTCCTTATTCCACAGACTAGTAATTATGTATAATAATCTCGATTCAAATATCGATATTTTCGGATCTGAAAACACTTTTCATCGAACGCTAAATACCAATATCTGAGTTATTCCTCTTGTGTATTATAATCGCCATGTTATTGTTGCTTTGTTATGTGTTGTTTAAAATTTAATTTCATATTATTTAGTTTGTAGTAATGTTATTTAGTTTGTTGTAATGTTGTTTAGTTTCTGTGTAAAATGGCAACTCCAGCTGTATCTGAAACTTAATAATAAATAAATAAAAAAATTAAAATCAATTTGATTGGTATCGGGAGTTCTTATTGCAAAAAAAAAATATGTTGATATTCTTCGAAATAACATCAATAGTTTAAATTTCTAAGGGTCAGTTCTACAATCGACATCTAAACTTCTAGTCAGCGCTAAGTTGAGGCCAACTCTCATTGGCCAAAATCAGACTTGGCCTCAACTTAGCGCTGATAGAAGTTCAGCGGTCGATTGTAGAACTGACCCTAAATAAAAGGTTTTATTCTCTTAAAAATGCGGATGAAAGTAAATAAGATCCAAGTCCCCATGCGCAGCTGTTCTAAGGTGTGTGTGTGTGTGTGTGTATACAATTTCAGTTGCCAAAGTGACAAGTTACTGATCTGATCTTACTCAGAGTTTTCTAAAATTCCGTGAATTGCGATCTTCAAAAGGTACATTCTGATCAATCTATTCTCAAAGTTTCAAACAACAAAATTTACGTGTATTCTGTAGGAAAATGTCGAGTTTCTTTTTTCTGTACTTGTCTTGCATCATCATCACTGGTGGTCTGCCCAAAATGGCCGATCCTTCAAGACATATTAACCCCTCTTTATACATCCCGATTCGTTTTGTATATAATGTGCAATATATATATTACCGATACACAGAATCTCTGAAATGAGAACACCTTTCAACCCGAACTAATGAGGGTCAACTGTGAACTTTCAACAATTCACTTGATTTCATTCTTGAAAGATGGTCATGCAATTTCTTTTTAGCCTAGCATGTGTTTTATTCAGTATTATTAATCTTTTTTGACTAGTGTTTTCTTTAAATTATCGTTTTGCAACAGTTTTGCATATTAATTACAATTTAACAAGATTTATTATTATTATTATTATTTAAACAGATCCGCGATTTCTTAAAATTGTGTAGTAAAATTCACAGTATCTCCAGCAGACTACAAATGTGTTACTTCCTTCCATAATATCTTCTGTCTAGTTTCATTAACCTCACCATTTTTGTCGGTTTTGTTATTGTTATACTAAGTTTCTTGATTTCCTTGTTCCTCCCTATATACCGTTACATAAGTTTTATAGTTGCTTTAAATACCCGACAAAAGCATTATATACTAAGTTTTATATAAGCATACAAATAAATAAGTTGTATATAATTTATCGTATTGTGTGAGCTTCAAAGTGTTGGGGACAATTGAATAAATAAATAAACTTAAATTTTCTTTTTGTCTTTCAGGCCAGACCTCATCGATTGGAGGTCAATCAGAAGTCGAGCTGTCCGAGAGCGACTGGATACAGCTTTTTACGTTGCAGAGAGAGAATATGGAGTTACTAGACTTCTCGATCCAGAAGGTAAGCAGAATAAAAACATATTTATTCTTTTACACGATATTCTTATCATAGGCTATTCTTTCAGTTTACTTGCAATTTTTTTTTTTTTTTTTTTAATGGATATTCGTGGAATCTAGTTAGTTGAAGAGCAACAAATATGTGGGGAATATTCGTGCTCGCGGTTCGTATCCTGTATATTCTTTTATCATTTCAGGATAATCTAAAGCAACGATCTCCAACAAAAGATGGCAGCACTACCTCCGTATATGTCTTCATTGCTGCTCCTGCAAGTTCAAGCCTAGAGAGTTCAAACTTTCAGGGTAGAAAGTTCATAACCAATTCAAGAGCACGATCGATGCCGATTTTTAATTTTCTTTTGTTTGTTCATTGTTGAAAGAGCTTCATTGTTATAGGTTTCGATATTCACAACAACAATGAAGGAAAAGGAAAATAAAAAATCGGCATTGATCAAGCTCTTGAATTGGTTATGAGCTTTCTTCCGTGAAACTTTGAACTATCTAGGCTTGAATTTATAGGAGTAGCAAGGAAATTTCGTGCAACGATAAGAATACATTAGACATACACGGAGATAGTGCTGCCATCTTTTGTTGGATATCGTTGCTGTAGATTATCCTTAATGGGCTTTGGAGGAACTTGTAGTTGTTCATAGGAGAGGCGCAAGTTGTCGGGTTCAAATTGGTAGGGGTCAATTGAACGGAGTTGTTCGGAATCCACTCTAACAAAATATGTAGGTCCTGTCCTCTTAGGCTTAGAAGCTGAAAGTTAATCACAGTTCAAACAAAGGGTAACATCATCGTGAGCATGTCGATAGTGACGTGTTCTTGAGTACAAGCTTAGACTTGTGCAAGTACATGTTCCGATTTTCGCTTTCGTTTTTTGGTTTTATGCACGATCTTTTTTCAACATATATGTATTGTTGCCTTCATTTTCGTGAATCGAAGGCCAGCCGCTGCAAGCACGCCAGCAAATGATTTTTCTGTGCATATTTAAATTTGTTTTCACTCATAAGGGCTTTATGAAAATATATAGTTAGTGCCACTGTGAACGAATTATTTTCGGTCATCACCTTGTGATTAAGGGATCCCGCGTTTGAGTCTGGGAAAGGAAACATTGAACGTAAATAGGAATTCACCACCAATCCTTTCGACCATGTCCATCCGAAGGAAGGCAAATGACGTACCAGCATTGTTCACTTTGCCCAAGGATCTCAAACCTGCCTCTGTGAATAAAATCAATTATCATCATCATCAATAACATTATTATTACTGTTTTTTCAAAGTAACTTTGTCATAACTAAGACTAAAAAGTTCTTTTAAACTGTAACTAAATTATTTGGAACGTTCACTCCTGTTTTTGAAACTGAATCGTTGTCTCACAAATCGCGAATTTGGAAACGAGTCAACGTGAATCGTAGAACCGAGAATGTGTACTCTTCTTCAGAAATCTTTTTAGAACGACTAAAGATTTCCAGTTGCTATCTTAATAAATTTGGCACACAAGATTTTTTGTAATGATGAGGATGCTTGAAGGAGATGGTTACGTTAAGATGAGATGAGAGACCAGTCAAAAAAAAATTTCCAACGTTAACTTGGGTCCTGGATCAATAGAAAGGGTGGGAAAGAACCCGATTGGCCGGCTTGCTCCGCAGTACAGTGTAATCGCGCGCACACGGCATTCTTCTTCTCGTTTCAAATAACTGCTAATAATGCAACTGTTTCGTGTATATCAAACGATTGTGACAGTTATTATTACTATATTATGACGTCCGTTTCTAATGTATAACGGTTAAGGATTAATGCTCGGTAGCTTACTTTTTGTAATTTTTTTTTCGAAGCTGCGCATTTTACATTTTTTTTTTTTAAATTCAGGTCACGTTATATTGTTTGTCTTTTTTCTTTCTTTCTTTTTAGTTTATTTTTTCTTTATTATTGTTTACAATTCGTCGTATTTCTCGCAAATGGTTGGCGTCATCTGCAGTGTATTTGTAGTTTCAGAACGAAGCGACATGATTTGGAACAAGAATTTGCTGCTGAATTGTTAAAAAAAAAAAAAGACAATTTTGCGAAAAAATAAAGCAGTTTGCGTTTCGGTATTCATTCCTTTCTTTACATTGGTATTGTTGAGTAGAATCATAAACAAAGAAAGGCTGACAAGCAAGACATCGTGGTTCTTGTCGGTAATGTTGTGGCCGTTGGGAGACATAAATGAGTTCTGAAAGCAGGAAATTTCGTGTTTCCTGTGGCGAATACCGGGATGGAACGTTTCGTGACCTGCTCATCAATGCCTCGGATGTACGTGACGGGTCTAGACAAGAAGTTGACTGTTCAGCTCGTACAAAAGAATGTTTAAAAGAGTAAAGATACTGAAAAACTCAACAGCTATTATCATCCTATGATTATTATTTGAATAAATAAATAATAATAATAATAATAATAATAATAATAAAAACAGCCATTCATCATAATATCTAGTATCTGATGTGTGAATACGTCTGTAAGACATTACCGTT
>JAGDQP010048419.1:3143-14755 GCA_022664845.1 Lepisma saccharinum
ATATTTAAGCAGATTATGAGGTAACGGAATTAGCAGTAAAGGCTTGTATAAAAAGGTATGAAACTGAACCTGTAGGTTTAACGTGAATAGAAAAATAGATTTATTTTGTAGATTTGTACCTAATAAATACGGGTACACATGTTAGTTCATTAACCTGACGCCGACCGCGGTGGTCCACTGATTTGAGGGAGAAGGGTTCAGTTCACGGAGTGTCGGGAACGTTTTCCTGGGTGGTGTCTGTGGAAATTTAAACTTAACTAACTGCTTGTATTTCATTGAGACATGCCGAAGTAATTAGTACTAGTGGAAATTTAAACTTAACTAACTGCTTGTATTTCATTGAGACATGCCGAAGTAATTAGTACTAAAATGATATAAACGTCCTTGTATCTGATTGAGTTTCTGTCTACTATTTCCTTCATTCTCCTCATGGAACCAACGTTTGATGGATAAATCATTTCTATGAATTTTGTAGTAGGCATTCTCGGAATACCGCGTTTAAGAAAAGTTGCCAATTCACTCAATCTTAAGGGTGGTGTGGAAATGGCTAGAAAATTAAAGGTTTTGTTGTGAAACCGAAGAGAAACTAGGATACCAATATGTAGTCTAGTTTTGGGCGTTTCTCCCTTCATGTGCAGCTCTGAGTAAGTGCTATATTACAATAAAAGAGAACCATAATCTCGTAGTAAGTATGGTTCTCTTTTATAGAAATATAATTGCATGATATACGTCGTGAGAACATGTAGCAAGATTTTAAAAACTCATTGAAGCAAGGTTTTAAAAAGAGTGCTCAAGTTAATTTGTGGAGTTTGAATTTAATATTTAAGGCCTTTAGGAAATGTCTTTTTTGGCTCTGGGCGAATGGATAATGATGCTAGAATCGGTGGAATGAAGAAAATGGAAGAAAACGGGAGAGCACGACTCCCTAAAAAAATCCACGCACAGGGCCTTTGGCATAATTTCTCTTCGGCACGAACCGGGGATCCCAAGCACCAGGAGTCCCGTGGAGTTTCACTGTTTGAAAAATTACTTAATTAGAAACTTAAGAAAAGGATTAGTTCGATTTCAGTCATAAATGCACTTAGCACAGCCATGTGAAGGTTTTGTCATTTTGAAAAGAAATAGCAAAATGACTGAAACGGTGTATTGCTTTGGAAGGTAGAAAATCAGCATTAAGGAGAACAATATGAAATAATAATTGCATTGTGTATTGGGGGAGAGGCAATCCAGCACGATGCTCAACATCCATGAGTAAATGACATTAGGAATAAATCGGTAAAGTCTGGATATTCAGGATAACTGTTACCAGTAGATATGAAAGTGTGTTTACATATAAATGGTTTGGTAGAACACCTACTGCGCCACAGTACGTACTAATGATTCAATTCGATCGCATATGCCTGATAAACCTACACTGACATCGAAATACGATATGCAATTTTTCATTACCAGAGTGAAACAAATGGCAGGAACAACGCAACTACCGTGTTTAACCAAGGACTTCCTAATTCAATGTTATAAGTATATATATAAACAACCCCTGAGCCAGTGGTTATTGCTCCAATAATCCCAGTTTATCTCCCAGTGGTCAATGGTAACTTAAGCTCTCTCTGCTACATACATTGGAAGGCCTTCACCAAAATTCACTGTCACACCGTTTATCTTTGGGTCAATATTGCGCTGACAGCAGTCTGACTTAATCCAAAGTTCATCCGAATCGATACCTTGACGCGAAAAGTAAACTTCCCAGACTCCGAGACCGCAATCTATTCTCAAGAGGATTTGTGTCCTCGAACTTCTGCCCTCATTGTGACTTTCTCCTCGCGAGAAATCCGGAACTGTATCATCGGATGGAAAGACGCGATTTGAGAATGCGTCTCTCCCTTTCCACGAAGAAAGCCAAGTCATAAATTTTCGACCCTTCGGTTCTTTTTTCATTATCTTTTTTCTCTTCTCTACTCCCAAATTTACTTTCGCAGCTCGTGAAAATTATGGCGTTCCACGCTGCGATGGAATGAACCCGTATGTCTTACAACAATGAATCAAACAGCCTGTCAAAAAACTAAAGTTGAACAATCAAAGATGGTTGTTTTGGTACGGAGGTCGCCACGAGAGAGAGAGAGAGAGAGAGAGAAAGAAAGAGAAAAATGACAGAAAAAAGTAAACCTTTGAGAATCACACTTCAGCGAAAACAAAATCAAGGTATAGAAGATTTTCCTCGTTTTTCCATTCTCTATTAGTCTAATATTCTACGTACGAATGATGCTACAATTCAGTAAGTACTGTATTACAATCTGTAAGCTGTTTTGTGCTTTAATAATGAGTGGCACTGAGATAATCGAAATAGTATATATTTAAAAGAACACATGTTCATTTCTTAGTATAATGAGTTTCCAATTCTACCATATTATTCTCGCGGCACCACTTCATTTTCTGAAAAAAGGGCACGTGATCTTGAAAGAACCCACAATTCTGGAAATAACTTCAGAGCTGTAACGTTACTAGGAACACATTGTATGAAAATGGTCTAAATAAAATTCTGGAATTGGAATTGGTATAACGATAATGATATTTGCTGTAAGCATGAAATCTTATAAATAAAGATCAAATTCCATGACTGGCTGTCCTCGCTATACTGTCAAACAACCTACATCAAACTTTGAACGTTTTTTTTTTCCTCGTTTAGGCAGAGGAACCCAAGTTATAAAATCTTTACTCTGAGGTCAGTCCATCTAAAATCGTCCAGCGTGGTTGCTCGACCCTCTATATACGAATAGGTCAAACTGTGTGTTCTTTTATTTTTATCCCCACCGATTAATTAATGGCGGCCATTTTTGTATTGCGGCGCATGCAAACATTTGTGTTTGCAGACGTTTACGGAAAATGGAATATCTTCGGACTGGGTGATAGGACGTTCAACAAAAACTATTTCTCCCATTAAAGTTTGCTTCATAATTTGAGTCCTCTGTATGAAAAGCTTAAAACGTAATCGAACTGGTCAAAATGGTATCCAAATGAGATTGTCGAAATATAAAAAAAATCCGGTTTTGAGGGTGCTGCTTTGCACGGAAGAGACTGAATATCAGAGTTGACTTTTAGTACACTATTTTATATCAAAGTGTATTGAAGGGATACAGAATATGAAGGCTGATAAGTGCTTTCTTAATATTTTATGAATTTTTGAAAATCCAAAATTTCGTAATTTATGCATATTGGATGCCCGGTTTCTCTGGTGACAAAAGATAAAGACCTAATTTTTTCACTCGTACACTTGTGCCTACAGAAATTATGATATAAATTTCAACTTCTATCATAGACATTCAAACATATCCCAACTTTGCAAATTAGGGATGACTAATGCTCGTGCACGCTTTGATATAAATATTAGAGACCCCGTATCTCTGGTGGAAGACTAGACAAAAATTTAGTTATTTTACATGTTATACGCTTGTATACCGAGAAACTACAATAAACGATTCAACTTCGATATGTTCGTTTGAAGGGAGTTACAAATTTGCAAAGTTGGGATATGTTTGAATGTCTATGATAAACCAGTCCACAGATCATGGGTGTACGTTTGGACCTCGCGACGGGGCTTCGACCTCGACCTCACTCAACATCGACCTCTCGATCAGACCTCGACCTCACGATGGAACCTCGACCTTACTCAACCTTGACATCGCGACCGGACTTCGACATAGACCTCACTCAACCTCGCGATCGAATTTCAACCTCGACCTCACTCAACCTCAATCTCGCGATCGAATTTCAATGTTTTGAGGTCGGACCACGTTGAGCGTGAAATCTAGGTGGGTACTTACTTTTGGTGCCGATAATATACTTTGTTATATCTGAATTCTTGACATTTTTGTAGGACTTTCCATTTGGTTTTATTAGGGTATAATATAATACCCGCATTATTAAATATCTGAAATAGCATTATAACATGATTTATTTCCTGGTGGGAATTAAGGACTACAGCGAAATCGTCAACATATAGATAGTTTGGAATTCATAATAGAAACCCCTTGTAAGGCAAGGATTTGGCTAAGGCATTAGTAATAATACTAATACAAATCGCATAGAGACAGGTACTGGTAGAGCAACCCTGCAAAATTCTGCGCTCTAGACGATTGCCGGGCATTATTCTTTTATTTATCTGTAATTTCATTATGCGTCCATTTAAAATTCGCTTTAGAAAAAGTATGAAATTGCGTGGAAAATTAAGGGGTTCCATTACTAGTTGTAAATGTTTCAAATTCATACGATCAAAAACGGAAGACATATCTAAGGCCATGAGCGCTGCCGGGCTCGTCTTATCATATTGGTTAATATGAATAGTTTCTCGGATTTGCATTATAATATTTTGTATGGTTTTAGTTCCGGGTCCTGTAACGGGTATAGTTAGGACCACCGGAATAATTTGGACAATCGGATCGCTGTGAGTTTCACCATAATTTTAAAGTCACAGTTGTACCAGGTGTATGCATAAGTAGTTTCCAATTTACCTAAGAGATGGCGCCAGCGAAAAGTACGCAGCGTATTCATTTGACACATACGTCATTTTGGTCGTCTGACATTAAACTACAAACACACACAAGTTGAGTCCGCCAAACATTAGCGTCTTTGTTTTATCGTTCAGTGATCATGTCGAAGTTTGTGCCTGAAAATGAACATTTGCACAAAAGGCACGTATTGCTTTTCTTATTTAATCAAAAGAAAATGGCTGTTGAAAGTCATCGTGTGCTGGTAGAAACATATGGTGAACACGCTCCATCGATTAGAACATGTGAGACATGGTTTCGACAATTTAAAAGTGGTGATTTCAATGTGAAAGACAGTGCGCGCTCTGGTAGACCACAAAAGTACGAAAACGAGCAATTGCAGGTGTTATTTCAGGATGACCCAACTCAAACTCAACAGCAATTGGCAAAAGCATTAAATGTGTCACAATCAGCAAACAATCAGCAAACGTTTACGAGCAATGGGGAAGATCAATAAACTGGGTAAATGGGTCCCACACGATTTGAATGAACGTCAAATGGAAAATCGCAAAGTCACTTGTGAAATGCTGCTTCAACGCCACGAAAGAAAATCCTTTTTGTATCGAATTGTGACGGGTGATGAAAAATGGATTTATTTTGAAAACCCGAAGCGGAAAAAATCGTGGCTTTCACCTGGCGAAGCCGGTCCTTCAATACCAAGGCCAAATCGCTTCGGCAATTTGGTGGGATGACCATGCTCTGGTGGGACCAGAGCGGTATTGTGTATTATGAACTCTTGAAGCCCGGCGAAACCGTTAATGCACAACGATATCGCCAACAAATGATTAATTTAAATCACGCATTGATCGAAAGACGACCGGAATGAGCCCGAAGACATGGCAAAGTGGTTGTGTTACACGACAACGTGCCGTCTCACACAGCAAAACCAGTAAAAGGCACCTTGAAATCGCTTGGATGGGACATCCTTCCGCACCCGCCGTACTCCCCAGACCTGGCGCCATCTGACTATCACCTCTTCGCATCAATGGGGCACGCGCTCGCAGAGCAGAACTTCAGCAATTTCGAAGACGTTGGAAAATGGCTCGACGAATGGTTTGCCGCAAAAGACAAGCACGTTTTTCTGGCATGGTATGCATCAATTACCTGAGAGATGGGCGAAATGTGTAGAAGCCAATGGCCAATATTTTGAATAAAACAAAATTAATTTCCCTTGAAAATTACGTGTTTTTTTTAACCACAAAAAAACCGGCAAAAACTTATGCATACACCTGGTATAATGAAATTAAACGATATTTTGACATATCGTCAGCCACAGATTTAGGGTTGTTTATAAGTTTACCTAAAGATTCACCAAAATATAGCAGATCTTGTTGGGATTCCCCTAATTCGTTATGCAATTGCAAAAAATAGGAATAATGTGTAGTTTGAATTTTATCATCCAAACTACCGACACCCTGTTGTGAATGCCAGAAGACGTTTTATTTAAAGATAAGAGTGCTTCCCCTATTTCTTTGTACGTTATGACGCCATCCAATATATTTCGTTGATCTTGTAATTTGTTTTCAGGGTTAACAAGTAAACAATCCGCCAGCAGCAGTTATAGGACTAGTCTCGAAACTACTACGAAAGTTGATGACAGGAGATCTACCACAAGAAATCCAGGAAAGGGACCAACTGCTCCTCGTTGCGTGTGCTGACCTGGATACTGAGCATGAACTATTGAAATTTCCCGTTAACAGCAAAGGGTGTTGATCCAGTACGCGATTTTCGGATCTGTGTATCAATGTGCAACTGGGGGCGGAACCTATTTGAAGAAACAATAAGATGGCATTTTACAATCGCACAACAGACGGGATGTTGTTTCCTTTAACATGACGTCACAACTTGTTGCGTATTTACCAAGTTCTTACGAATATACAATTCTAAGTTCGAATGTAATAAGTGAAAATGCTTTTGAGTGCCTCCTCAGGGCTAAAATAAACAGCGGAGAAGAGGGAAATAAATGTCTACTTTAGTTTGAAATGGCGACGAAAACACAGTGGATTTTAAAAAAAAGTCATGCGGTCGCATGTCGATGCGAAAAGAATGCTACTTGTAAATGTCAGTTCCTTTTAAGCAAGCATGTGTCGTACCACCATAGTGCAGAGACCTGCACGGGCCGGGCTTGGGCGGGTCAGCTCAGCAATTTCTTTGGGCCGGGCAGGGCTTGGGCGGGCCGACACTGCTTTCTCTTCAGGTCGGGCCGGGCTCAGGCCGATTAATTGCACTTCTTTAAAGCAGTTCAATATTATTGACTTTCGTTAAACGATAATTGGAATAAAGCCAAACATTCAAGTCTGTGCACGCCACGTGGAGTGAAAGGTATTACAAACAATGCAATATTTACAGTTGGTGTTGCTTAGCGGCTCCACTTTCGCTATAGAGGATTAATCGTTCACCTTGGCGTTGACTCCAGTCGGCAATCACGAAAGTGACTGCATGCCCTTCTCTCAATAAATAACAAAATACAGTATGCGTATTGAAGCTTCCTCTGATGGTCCGTGTCAATACCAGAATATGGTCAATCCATCCACTGGATCCCAGGAGGTGAACAGTCAGAGTTGTTGTATTGATATAAAAATGAAAGGAAACCGCACTCTTTGTTCTTCTCTCCACTTCAGCGACCCAAAGGAAGATATGGTGGATGAAGTCAGGGTTGCAGTCTAATACGGTGTTAAATACCACGCAAATGTAGGTCTTGCGGGTGGGATCAAATTTCTGATAATTTGTTTTGTAAATAAAAGTTATACTTTGACAAGCTACTTCTTTGCTGGATTTAAGAAACTTGCGACTACAAGTAACCCCACTGTTCAAAGCGAAAGGCTTATTTTGATCCTTTGTGTTAGGCCTAGAAATAAATTGAAACGGCAATCATGTAGAATGAAATTAAAATGACTAGCAAATCCAAGCGCATCGCATTGTTCAAACACTCACATAGGCTTGTATGTATTATATTATTATACCATATACAAATATATTGGGGCTCGAGCCAAAACTTTTTAAAATTTATCTGAATGGGCCGGGCTCGGGCCAAGAATTTTTAACTTATCGGGCCGGGCCGGGCTAAGAATTTTAAAAGCTTATCGGCCCAAAAACTTCTAAAGATTTCCAGGCCCGGGCAGGGCTGGGCCTAGATACATTTGGGCTGGATTGGGCTCGGGCCGAATTGTCTCTACCATAGTGACAAACGGAAGGAAAGTGTGTTTATTATTTTGCATAGTTATTTAAGAATAATAGTGTAGGTTATTTCTTTTTAATTTAATTTCGATTTATTACCTATTATGATAACGGCTTTAGTTAATATAGGTTCTATGACAACAAAGCTACAATAGCAAAAGTTTGATAATTTTCAAGGTTGGTTATGCTGGCCTCATGGGTGGATTTAGGAGAGAGAATCTGGGGTGGGGATGGGGGCAATTACTATAAGGGTTGAAGGGAGGATGAAACATTTAAAGTCATTCTGAAATGACTGGGAGGGCCAATGCTCCCCATAATTCCGCATATGGTTGACCTGCATAAAATTTAGTATCCTTTATTTATAATTAATTTCATACATTGTTTATATCTACAAGTAAATATATATCTCTGTGACTCTGTTTCAGATTAAGGCAAGCATAGCCTTTCTTGAACGCCAGTTTGGGTTCAATTTGCTTTATGGTCCTCAAAAAATGTAATATTTCCAATGTGTGTAGAAGTGTTGAAATGCAAAATACAGCCAAGATCCGAGTCATGAAAGTGTAAAGTAAGAGTTAAAGAACGAGATGCATTAGGGGTTATTTAGCTCCTTGCGCCTTTGGAGCAAGCACATACAATGTACTTTCAACACCATGTACATCGCGTATAATGGAAAAACAATAAGGTGTAGTTTATCTACTCCAAACATCCACCACCCTATTGATCTATATTACTCACTTTACACCACTCGTGCCGGCCGGGTGGTCGAGCGGTCTGCGGCGGTAGGCTATCGACTCAACGGTCCCGGGTTCGAGTCCCGGCAGGGGCATGGGTGTGGATTTTAACACTTAACAGCTAAAGGCAAATCGTGACGGGCCGCAGTCCAAAGTTACTAAACTGGCCCATCTAAAAATAAAGTTTTTTTTTACACACTCGTTTAAAAAAATAATTATCGGGGATAATTCCATGCGCACAACCCAAAATGTAGCTATTCAAAAAATAGTACGACAACCACACGATAATAATTAATTCGTAAAATAGGTACTCCAGTTGATTTGGAAACGGATATGGTAGTACGTGGAGAAATACTAGTGGCGTCACACTGAGATGCCATTTCTTACCTTTTGTCTTCTTTTACTGTTTGTAAGTTAAGCTACAGTGGAACACTAACTTTCTCCTGTAAACTTAATTTCTTTGGAGTAAATTAAGTAAACCTTACCGGAAAAAAATATCGACTCCGACTTTAACTAATTCCCGTTCGCTGGCTTGATACACAGTTCGCGTTTTTGTGGCAAAATATGTGCCATTCGTAACATAAAGTGTCACCATAGTGATGTAAAAAAAACTAAAAAGTTAAACGCCGCAAAAAAAAGTTTTTTCCAATTCTTCATGCTACTTTGGGGGAAAAAAGGTGTTTTTTTATCTTTACGGGCTTCTGACGACATTTAATAATCAATGAAGCACTTAAATGTTATTTCTTGTTTAAGATATACATTTAAAAAAACGTCCTTATTGGGACTGCTTCTGACAAAGTTTTGAAGCATTATTTAAGTTTCCACGATCTGAGCCAAAGATGCCTAAAGGACTTAAGTGCATGGATGGAACTTATCTGTCATGTACAAGGACGTTAATGAGATATATTGCATTTCTAATGTAAAAAGAAAGTTTTTGTACATTTTTAACGTAAGAACGTTTAATTTTACTAAACCTAAACAAGAACTGCATAAAGTGTGCTAAGTAGTGAATATTCGTGATGAAAAAAAAAGGATTTCGTAAGTACTTCTTTGTAGTATGCCACCTTATTTATTAAGTGCTGCTCAACTCGAGGATGTATTTAACGAAATGATGATGAATGATAAATAGCTTTTAATAACAAATTGTTATTGCCGAAATGAAGGCCCCTTGGAATTGCGGGGTATTGCGCCATAGTAGTTACGCCCCTGTTCATAACATAAGAAACGAATTATATAACTAAATGCACGAAGTAACAGTAAAGTAACCTAATCGTTCAACTGACATTCAGGTAAAAAAAGGCATTGGAACTTGCGCATTACCAAACGACATTATAAGAAAGTGACCATAAGGTCTTGCACAATAAATACCAATTTTAGTGCGTTTCCTGGATATAGAGATGCTAAACTTGGCATTTACAGGCTATTTTAGTGGGCTATAGGAGAAGCAGTTCATCTGCAGTATTACAAGTTTCATATATATTATATGATGAATTTCAAACCCTGTTTGTCTTTTCTAGAGCTTTCTTTACAGCAATGTACAGAAAACTATATATTAGAACTGACAGTAGAGATGTCATATAGTGTCCGAGTTGAAGAATTCGCATATAGCAGGGATTCCGCCAAGATTTTTAGTTTGGAGGTGTAGAGTCAAAATTGGGAGGGTGTAAGTTGAGTTTTGCATGGCTTCCATCGATTTTTAGCTAAAAAAATTAATGTTGGGAGGGCGTGTTGTTGAGAATTTGGGGACTGACACCCCCACAGCGGAGTCTGGTGGAATCACTGGCATACACGCTCCGTACTTTTGAAAATAGTCCAATCGCAATTTGTTCTTCACAGGGAAATTTTGACGTCAAAATACACGTCTTCTACATTTTATATCGAAATAAATGGCAAGTTCTTTAAAAATATATATACTTGTATTACAGCACACATAGCGATTTATTTTCTTAATTTCTGCTGTTTACTTATGCCCTGGCGAGGCACTCGAAAGCACTTTCGCACATTACACACGAATTTGGATTCATATTCGAGACAGCTTTGTAAATGAACATCAACAAGTGGAGATGCCATCTTGAGCAAAGGAGCAAAATACAGCTCGCTACTGAAAAATGTCATCTTATTGGTTCTTCAAATAGGCTCCGCCCCCAGTTGCACATTGATACACAGATCCGAAATTCGAAACCGAGACTGAAGGTTTCACCCCCAGAACACGAAAATTACAACACCGAAAATTCCTATTTCATTATAGTTTCCAGACCGGGTCCATCGAGTCAAATTTCGGATCGGTCCATCGGGTCACCTATGTTCGGGTCAGGCCGGGTTACAAAACTGATCCAGTTTCAGCTCTGCTCCGGATATTCCAATCTAAATATTGAATGGCTTACACATTAAGGATGTCAATGAGTTAGGCCTGAAATATAGTGTGATATCTGGCTGGGTAACTAAATCTCAAGTGGCATAGAGCGAGTGTGGCGTTTATTCCCACACAACGGAAGGTGGCAGTGTAAGAATCCTCTACGCGCACGGAATACTCAAATGTAAGAAACTGACCACGGGTCACAGAGCACCTCAGTGTAAGTTCTCGAGAAACAGGACTCAGACAGTAACTACACTGTGGAAAGTAAGTCATTTATTTGAATTCTTAATACATCTTTCTGAAAATCGCTTAGTTACGTCTTAGGGAAGTGTAATTAATGGATACAAGAAGTTTTCATGTTTTTCTCAAGCTGAGTTTTGAAGGTACTTTTAGTCTTAGTATACGATTTACTTTCCACTAATCTGTCAAGAAGTTGCATTAGACTTCTTTTTCACTTCAACCTTTTATTACATCCCTTAATATACAATCATTGCGAAACCGATGTCCTAACCCCTTTCATTTTTTATTTTCTCATGTTTTTTTTTCATCTTTCACATACTTTCTTCAGCATTTTCTCATTCTGTAACTTTAGTGTCTAGCTGATTTTTTCGTTCTTCTTCATATACACATTTTGAAGGGATCCAATTTTCTTTCCATGCTATTTCGTATAATCCAAAGTAGGCTCCCCGTTATATAATCTTTCATGCAAAACATGGAATCAATATTTACTCGACTCTGTGCTCATCGGTCTACAGACAGGATTTATCCATTTAGTGAATACCTATTTTGCCATTCCTACCTCAT
>JAGDQP010048420.1:0-14755 GCA_022664845.1 Lepisma saccharinum
TTGTACTTGAAGTAATTTCATGTCTTATAACTGAAATAGGGGTTCTCTACGTCATGTTAAAAACCAAACATTTGGTTGTTCCGCATTGGGTAACGGTAACCAAATAGTTTTTCTTTGTGCAATGTATAGAACTCTTGTATTCATTAGCTGTAGAAGATAAACTGGCTGTATACAAGAATATAAATTGTAATCTCCACACTCATAAAACATATTTGTAATCTTTTATAAGCTCTGTAAGCTGTAGTAGCTTTTGTATTCCTAGCTATAACTCGTGCTATACTATAGAGACTATTTTGCTGGACATAGCACATAAATAAATCAATAAATTAAATTATTCGCATAAAGAGACTAATATCAAAAGACGTACTCAGAAATGAACATGATTACCTACATTCTGAATGAAAGTGAGATAGGCCCTATTCAAAGTTAAATTCACACTATAAGGGCTGCTTTCCTTCCAAGCATGCATTGCTTGTGATTTGGGTGAGTAGCCAATTGAAACACGTGTTTTATTGGGTGTTCTACGTGTAAAATGTATTTCAATTGGCTACTCACCGTAATCGCAAGCAACGCAAGCTTTCATGAAAATCAGCCTTAATTCATCTAGTTATCAATATTAGAGTTAAGGCTGGATTTCATGAACGCTTGCGTTGCGTGCGATTTAGGTGAATAGCCAATTGAAATACGTGACACCCTTGCCTTACAATACAACACGTTATAAAACACGCGTTTCAATTGGCTACTCACGCAAATCAAGCAACGCAACTTCCAAGGAAATGAGCCCTTAATGTTTGAATGTACAATATCCCCATTCAAATATTTGATCGACGAATGAGATCTTTTACGGTAGAAATTACATTTAAAACAAAAGAACTCGTTAGTTTTCCAGAAACAGATAACATTAAAAAATAGAAATTTTATCCTTTCGTATTTCTTCCTCATTATACTCAATTTTTTTCTTTCTTTAAAACATACCAGAAAGAAAGAAAAGGGATCATTTCATTTGGTTAGTATTTTTTGGGCAAATATTGATTCTTTCAAATTGGATTTAACTCTTTCTTCTATCTTTCATTTCAGATAAACTTATTGGAAAATTCGTTCTTGGGTCCTACATGTTTGCTCGAGGCAAAGCCTTGAATCATTGGAACACAGCATTCACTAATCCCATGGAACAGGTACAATACTGGCACGCTCTCTGTGAATAGAAACTGGAACTAACAAGCCGTTTCAAGTTGAAAAAGAAAAGAAGATAGGTACTCAACACTCTCATATTTTAAAAGGAAAAAAAAAGACTGCTGCAGTGTGCAGTAAAAAGGAAAGTTACAAAGGAACATATAATTATCACAGGAGAAGAAATCAATCAAACAGGGCTTTGTGTAAAGAATAATACCATAACGTAGCACTGTTCTGTGTATCTAGCTACAGAAAAAAAAGCGATAAAGCAAATAAAAAAAAACAAACGAAGACGCATAAAGCCTTTGTTTCTTTTGACTGACATTTAGACAATAGATAATAAAAGTTAATAACTTTTGTTCATCTGACTTTTTTTTTATTAAATGAAAACAAAAACAGCGCAGGGTGATTATAAAGTTTCAATGTATAGCCTCGCTCAATAAGGAAATAGCGTACGTATTTTCAGTTAAAATTATAAAATTGATGATAATATTGAAGTGAATTAATTGTCTATTATAGGTTTCTTGTTGACAAATAAGTTCTAAAGAGTTTACCCTTTTTTTTGTAATTTTAAGGTAATGCAAGTGTAATTTTTCTGGTAGTGAACAGTTCAGTTTAATAAATCTTTCTAATACATAACTTTTTTTGAGGCTGCTGCAATATTTTATTTCATACCGAATTCTCGTCGAATTTGTATACTTTTCGGGCTGTCATGTTATTCAAGTTTCAACAACGGTGTCTGCATTGACATAAAAACAGAACTTCATAAGGTACATAAGGTCTTCAACATAACTTCGTCATACAAGCTTGAAATATTTATTTGTTGAAGCGAAAGCATTTTATATTTCTTCCAAACTTCTAGCTTTCATGAACAATTTTTACGTACATATTTCACTGAGGCGTAGTTCATAAGGAATAGTAGGTTGCGATAACAAAACTTATGTATATTGAAAGGAACACATATCTTCTTCAAGAGGAAACGCGTCGTTTTGAGGACTGCTTGAAGATTTCGTTAAATACATCAATCCGTTGACTTCACCGGAATATTTGAAAACATGTGAAATTATTTAATAGTTTAATTAATGTTGCATTTCTGAGTTACATTGGATCTCTAAAGGACTGAAAAAGGTAAAGGTCTCCCCTGTGCGATGCGCACCTGCCTTGAGAGCGACATGGGAGATGTGGAAGTAGCGCTCCACATATTCTCTACCAACAGCACGAATTGAGGTGAAGTGGTCAGTACCACGCTCGAACCGCCTTTACTTTCCAAGGTGCCAAGGAATGTCAAGGACACTCTGGTACTCAATTCGATAGGAGGCTGAGTGCACCTCAGAGCGCCAGGCATGAGAAAACTGCGAGAAAAATCTCCAGCGTTCTGGCCGAGATTTGAACCCGAGCCGCCCGTAGTCGTAATGCTTTTCATTGGTTATCACATGCAAGGAACAGTGGTTACTTTATAGTTCAGATGACCTAAGCCCGTCACACATCTGAGGGGTGGTGTTCCTCTATGGACACTTGCGTAGGCCGAGAAGAGGAAGGAAGCGTCCAAGGTCTTGGTCTTAATACCATATCGACATTCACTTATTAAAACTGATGAAAGTGTGGTAGTCACTGTAGTACTCACGGTCCTTTTGCCAATACCATGCCGATATTCCGTTCGTGAGACTGAGGAAAATCTTGCAAAATGGGTAAATGTAAATGGTCGAATGATCCGCATCTTCAATGCCGACTACTTCTGTTATGTTACTCTACTATTTTAAACCAATGTGTGTACATTTACAGCAGAAAACGTCTGTACGGTGTTCAATACTGCTGGTTTATATACTTGATTTCAAGAATAAAAGTCAGCGTTTGAATGAAAACTTTAATAATTGCGAAATTTAATTCTAACTGCAATGTTGCAACTTAACGATATTTTTTTCAAGACAACATAATCTTCTCACTATAAACTCTGACTCTTAAGTCTTACATTATAACTTTGTGGTCACCCTGTACGTAAGAAGCAAATATGAAACATAGTCTGAAGTTTAAACTGTAGATGCGTAATTTAATATACGTAAATTTCTATTATTATATGTTTTCTATTCATTTGTTTAAGTTGGTAAGTTTCAAACGTCTTGTGGACGATCCTGTTGACTGCTGTTTGTGCCTGTAAATTTTGGAACATTCGCGTTTATTGGTTACTAATATTTCGTTTGTATTTTATTGAAAGTATTTGAATTTGAATTATATCTACAGGCTTTATATTATTCATTCCTTAATATTGAAGGACGATATTTCTCATTGTCAGTGGATACAGAATTCAAGTAAAGGGAATCGAGAAAGAAATGGTCTCTGTCGCTATTAAAGGCTTTGTTTCAACATTCATCTCATAGACCTGACATGAACCTGGAAACGCTCAATCAGAATAGAGGACTTGAGCATAAGAGTACACCGAGCCGCTCTAGCTCAGTTGGTATGGCGTTGGCTTAGCATTCGGAAGGTCATGGGAACGATCCCAGCGGTCGATCATCCTGACTGAGGTTTTTCCTCGATCATACCGGCAAATACTGGGATGGTATCTACTGACTAGGCGCCCTGGCCGACTACTATCCAACACCACCTCCTCCATCCTATCCCTGCGTGAGTTGCGTAATAGCCATGAAATAAATTCGAAATTAAATTGAGTACAAGCGATACATACTTGATATTTTCTTTCGATTACTATGTACCTTTTTAATATTTATTTTAACCTTGGTCCTGACATGCAGCCATGACTCAAGACAGTCATATTTCATGAGGAATGACACTCTTCTGGCAGCGAGAAAGAGGGAAAGTAGCGACAAGGGCCTATGTCTATGTTGGCTTGGCGAAACGGGGTACAACTCTGAAACTCTTCAGTCAGTGTTGTCGGTAACAGGATTCGTACTCTTCTCCCTCTTGTGTACATCCGAGTTCTACCGTCTAACCACTAGACTACGATGGTTTGGCAACCCTTTAATCGTTTCACCAATCGCTTCATATAGCTTTCTGATGTTTACCTTCATTTGCATACTATTGTACTCTTGTACGTGTTTCTTTAATACATTTCTCAAACAAGTTTCACATACGATATTACGCGAGTCTTCATCATGGCTAAAAACAGACTGCGTTCAAGGAAATCACCTTTCAAAGCCTGGAAAAGTAGAATACTGTATCAGCTCTAATAGATGGTGCTTTAGAGGTTATGATGTACAAAATTAAATTACAAGTTCATAAGTGCAACAGCAATCAACATCAGTCGTCACATTCTTCTGGAATGAAGCTTAATTTATATAGAAATTTGTTTCAACAACTGACTGAACGCTAATGTAGTTATAATTTATTTGTATCTACACTATTTTGGTTCTACCAGAAACATCAGAAGCTTATAAAGACAATGACTGAAGCATATACTCAACAGTAATCAAAGTATTGTTACATATTGGACAAAACTGGTAACATTATATCTGTTAAACTAAATTAATTTCCAGTAGATTATCCATTCTTACCAGAATGACATAAAGACTTATCCTGTTAGCTGAAACAGAAAAATGACCAAAGGTTTACTCTATATTCAATAGCGCTTACGTAGTTTCTTATTTGAGATAAAATCAGTGAACTTATTTGTTATGAAGCAATGCTCTATTAGCTCTAGAGGATCATAGATATCGTTACTTGTTAACATATATACATATGTATATTAATTATAAATAAATATATATACTCAGTATATTTTGGTAGAAGAAAAAAAACATCGAAGTAGTTGATCACAGAAGTACAAAGGTAGTATGTGCCATATGTGATGTTAGTTTGTAGACAATTTTAGTGCACCTTGTATAGTAACAAAAACAATGCACACAGGTTTGTTCATAAAAGTGAATTTGTTTTGTAAAGATGTGCTTTGTATACTAGTTAATATGCTATTTTTGTAAGCTGTACTGAAAGGATTTTAGATCAAAAGAACAAAATTTCTGAAAACCAAACCTAAAGGTCGTTACGGTGAGCTCATCTTTACAAACTTATATAACGTCACTTTCGACGACATGTAATTATATTAATATTTAGCCCTTGTACTATAATAATAAATTTTGGTTCTGTTCTACAATGCACTTGTACGTACCAATAATCTAAACATTAACAAAATTTTATGACAGTAATAAACTTCTATAAGATCGTTTCAGTAAAGATGAGTGATTTCAGTATTTACCCCTTGTACTATAATAATAAATTTTGGTTCTGTACCATAATGTACTTGTACCAATAATCCAAACATCAATACTTAAATTTTATGACAGTCGTAACCTTCCATAAGATAATTTTTGGTTATGGTAAATATTATCAGTAATTAGCCCTTGTACTGTAATAATTAATTTTGATTCTGTTCCACAAGGTACTTGTACCAATACACCAAACATGAACTGTGAAATTTTCTGACAGTTGTAAGCTTCTATACGATCACTTTTGGTCAAGTATAATATCAGTAATTAGCCCTTGTACTATAATAAATTTGAGTTCTGTTCTACAATGGATTTGTTCTGTCACATACCTGCTTCTACTAATCCAAGTCTGGACGATCCATATCAAAGAAATCAAGTTCTGTTTTTTGTACAAGTACTTTTTTGTAATTTTGCCCTTGTACATAATGTCCACCAAACTTTCAATGTACCGTACATGTTATGCAGACACAATTATGTACTTCCTTCCAAAGCTTTGACCTGTAGTACATGAATAACTAAAGACACGTCCGCCGTACCAGGACTTTTCCAGACCGATCTTAACATTCCCACTATCTTTGTATCTTTTCGTGATGCGCAAATAAGTGGTACGGAATACGGCAAAGAAAAGTGATCTTACATCCCCAAAAACTTTCGTTTACACCCTCCATGCCATCTCGTGTAAAAGTTCTGGGAAACCCCACTGAATAGTACACAGAATTTGTAGAGTTTAAATATACAGGGTGTAGTAGAGTTTGAGCTAAACTTCGCACGTTAATTCGTGACAACTAAACCAGGTTACTATGACCATGTGTGTAATTCCGCTTCGTTAGCGGAATACAGAGGTTCCAACTTGTGGTTCAAGCTTGATATCTTAGAATGGTAAATAAACAGATAGAAGCACTATCTCCGTATTTGTAGAGAGTTAGATAAAATTGTAATGCCTACAAATTCAAGCGTAGAGAGTTCAAACTTTCAGTGAAGAGAGTTCATAATCATTTCATGGCCATGTCGATTTCTTGTTTCCTTTTTTGTTTATTGTTGAAAGAATTTGATTCTTATAAGTTTGGATATTCACAACAACAATCACGCGATTTCAACAATGAACAAAATACGGATTAAACTCTTGAATAGGTTATGAACTTTCGTTTGTGAGTTTGAACCCTTGAATTTTTGTAGGCATTGCAATTTCGTACTGTACAACGATAAAAAAATACATAGATACATTGCACCAACCTTAAATGTTACCAGTGATTCCCCAGATCCCCTCCTGTGGGTGTGTCACCTTCCAAATCCTCGAGAACACCTGCCACCTTTAATTTTTTTTACGGTTAAAAATCGATTTAAAAGAAATGAGCTAAACTTCACTTACACCCTCCTAATTTTGACTTTACACACACACCATAAACCGAAAATCCTGGCGAAATCCCTGAATTTTCTTTTGGGAGTTGATTTGCATCAACAGGGTGGATATTACGATATAAAATGTGATATCACCGAGTTGTCAGTGTGGTTAATTTAGTACAACCTTTCTTTTCAAAGTACACTATGTCAGATTATTAAATATCTGTAGCCATATTTGTAGTGACGATAAACATCATATGTGAAATTCAGTGTTACAAACTATGAATATTATAGCTGGTTAAATTATGAAAATCTGATTTCGGAACATTTCAGTTTTCATACTTTCCATTTTTTATAACACTACACTACTCTCTGTATTTTACATATAATGTTCACCAACACTAGGGAATACCAGATATTCAGTAAACCGACGTAGTGTCATTTGAAAAAAAAATGGAACGTTATACTAGGTTGACAATACTGACAACCCGATGACATCACGTTTTAACCAATAATACCTCAATTTCTCTTCAATATACGTATATTTTTAATGATTTACGGAGACAATCATTTTACACTGCTTGACAATTGCTAGGGAACAGCTGGAATTCGGCATTTATGTTTTCTCCACGGCTGTGTATCTGCACGAAGCGTCCAGTAGAAAGCACCAGTGAAACCTCGTGACCTTCGGGATAAACAACAGTGCAAGTCGAGCGCCGTTATCAGCAAAACTCAACCACAGTCAGTCGAAAGGCCGTATTAACGGTAGGCGGTCGCACACGGTAGCGGGACGTTTCAGTGCAATACTGTCATCTAAACTGAACTATCTCTTGGAAGAAGGTTGGAAAGTGTCATCAGAGTTCTTATGATCGTGGAAGGACAGTTAGACGCCTTAAGGGAGGTTAAAATATCACGGAGGCTGCACATGTGGTACGAGTCGCACCGATTTTGTCTTCCCGTCTCAGAAAAGCCATTGTGTCAAGAGAAGCGGCCGTGGGTGTGCATGGTAGAAGGCGAGGAAGGAGTACCAAGTTCGATGGGATTCAGATATGGCGAGTACGAAGACCACTCCATTCGCGCGATGTTCTCACTCTCCAGCACCACCGCAACTCGGGCAGATCTGTAGGAACTGGCATTGTCGTCCATGAAAACAAACTAACGACCTACTGCACCACGAAAATGACGGATATATCCTTACAAGATCTCGGTACAATACCGTTCTCTCGTGACAGATCCTACTTCAAAGATATGCAGAGGTGTCCTTGTTTTCGTCATGATACTTGTCCATACGGACGGATGATTTGCTGACGATTTGGTGTTTCCCATTGTCTCCAGACCAGTTACAATCTTGAGTCGATCGCCACACTGAACCAGAATTCATCTAAGAACATCGGCGTGAACCGCTGCTGTTGATCCCAGTCACGGGGTTCTATACAGAACTGTAATCTTGAACGACGATGCTCGGAAGATAATGTACGGCGCACGCCGTACTGGCTTTGAGAATGTAACCCGACGACGCTATTCAGTAGTCGTGAAATGGTTCTGAAAAAAAAAACGGGTGCCTGACGCACTTGCAACATCTTGATCAATTTGCGCAGGAGTAGCAGATTATTCCTTTTCGCCAATAGGGCTACATAACGGACCTCTCAAAGTTTGGTACTCCTTCCTGTATCTTCCCTATATACACGCACAGCCGTTTCTCTTAACACAGTGGCTTTTTCAGCCGGAAAATTACAATCGGTGCGATTCTTATCCCACGCGCAACCTCCGTGATATTTTGAGCTGTCTCAAAGCGACCAACTGCTCTTCCACGATCATAAGTACTCTGATGTCGCCTTCCAGCCATCTTCCAATAGAAAGTTCACTTTACACGACAGTATTTGTGCTTGTGTTTTGCTTATAAAGTCGCTCCACCTGCACTGTTGTTTTATACCATAGTGCCCTCTAGTATCGCTGCGTGCAGATACACAGCCGTGGAGAAAACATAAATGCTGAATACCAGGTGTTCCCTAGCAATTGTCAAGCAGTGTACTTACGATTACAAGAAGTTGATTTTTTGTTCGAAATTAGAACCCCTGTGTCTCGAGAATTAAGCCAAGTTGGACACATGAGCATGACTGAACTTTTTCTAACGATCCTAGAATGATCACCCTGTATATTTCAACCTCATTTACAATGTTTTGTTTCGATTTTATCGTTACAATGAAACCCAATGCTATTTGTAGTACTTGTTAATTTTCTGTAGCTAACGGTATTTCTCACTGAGGGAAATATAGTGAGTTATTATATTGCTGACTTAAATTATTATATTTCTGACGTGCAGTAAACTATGTTTAATCATTCCTATCTGATCGATCCAATTTAAATTCATAATTTTGATTACATAAATCAAAAGATTCAATTCTGTAAACTGTAATAGGGAACTCACACAGCAAAATCATCTTGAATCAATTTTGTTTTGGTTTTAAAACGTGCTGAAAAACAAGCTTATCGTGTCAAGCTAAAAGGTTAAATCATGCTTGATTTTTCAAAGGCACCACATGCCTTGTATAGGCAAGGGATCAAGCTTGAAATATACTTGTCATATCACGTCAAGTCTAACCAGGCAAAATCAAGGGAATTTCAACTTTGAATCAAGAAACAGTACTAAGTGGGGTTGATAATGAAGTTTCATTTCAAATATTATTCACAAAGCTACAAAGTGTAATTCATGATCTTTAAAACGAAGCTTAGGAGAGTAAATGAAAAATAATAACATCAAATATAAGTCAGATATTGCACAATATTTTCATTGGTTGTTCAAAACACAATTTTTTAAACTAACATAAGGTAAATGATCAGAGTTAAAGACCACGGGTAAAAGACGTGCATTGTTTATTTTGGGCCACACTGAGATAAGAGTGTCATCTGTTAGCTATTTGAAGAGTCTTTTTAACACATAATCATGCAAGCAGAGAATATGTATACTCCGTTTGTTACAGGCAAATCCTTATTTGATGTACGAAATGGTGATCATGGACTTTTAAAACGCTCCCGTGCAAAATAAAGAAAATGGACAGAGTGCGTTCTTTTCCTCTGGTCTTTAATTAGATCCTGATGTTTGTGGTAAGGGTCAAGTACGCGTTAAATGTTTTAGGAAAAAGCTTTCAGAAAATATCCGAAAAGGAAAGAAACCACGCTTTGATGCAGTTATCTTATTTTGAGATCACTATTTATTCTCAACTAGTTTTGCCACAGGGAAAAAAGCGGTAATGTGCACTTTTTTTTAAAATGACAGCTAACCGCTCAGAAAGTTTCAATCCAAAAGCTAAAAAAATCACTGTGTAGATCACCCCCGCCATCTTCGTATGCCCTTTCCATTGATATACATGGGAATCGTTTTACTCGTCTTATGTGTCTCAGATGTAGAATATTCAAGTTCCGCTTTCACGAAGTTTGCCTTGGTGGTTATTTTGACTCTTGTAGAGTTTTGGTTTGTGAAGTTGCTTCGAATATATTAGTATAATGTATTATTAATAGTTTACCATGTAAATCACAATATGTCAACGGGAAATTATACTGTCCATGTGTAAAATATTGCGTTTCTATAAAACAGCATGAGTCAAAGAAAACAGGACGAAACACTAGACGAAAACAGAAATTAAAAATTACGCTCCTGAGAGACAAAAGACGAGAAAAACAATTCCCATGTAAATCAATGGATAGGTCATACCAAAATGGCGGGGGTGATCTACCACGTTAATAACATGAAATACATGGCAGTAAGTGGGAGAGTTAGACTTTAAAATGCGTTTTACGAGATATCATCTTGTTTCTTGCGAAGCCTTGTAGCAGCGATTGACCACGAGAAAGTGAGCGTTCTCTTAACAGAAATAATCAGTGGAAACCTTAAAGATTTTCAATATTTCGCTTGAATCATCGTTGTTTTCCCGAACGAAATATATATATTGAAACTCACAAAGTGTTTCGCAGGAAATGCTGTTATCAGAAGTATCAAAACATAAATTATAGTTAATAATAAAATAAAAAAGGGAATTACATCAATCAAATTAAGGCTGATTCACACACGACTGTGCACAGACCGTGCGCCACGTGTTGCTTTCGAGTCGTTTTGAAAGTGATTTCCCAAGGTCAAGTCGCAGCACACAACTATATGCGTGAACGTAGAATAGGTGTGTTTGTGGAACTCCAGTGATATTCGGGTTTTGTCGGAGCGATCGAATCTCCCCGAAGTTGAGAAGAATAGATCTACATTCTCACACTGCAGCTCGGGTATCAGCCGTGAGGGTGCGAAAAAATAGTTAATTAGTGCAAGAGCACGAATGTCTTTACAATCTTCAACATAAATATTATAAAAACAATTTAATAAAAAATGTTTAGAAGGATATTACAAAACATATTAACAGTAATAGCACAGGCGGTGCACAGTTCCATAAGTTGGATTTAAGTTCTCGGTAATTACTATGTTGTAGGATAGGAAATGGGTGATTTCTTGGTCTCCCGCCTCTTGAAGTTCCGCAAATACTGTAAATCAAATGTGTAACACGTCGAGACATTCTCTCTTGGTGGTTTCAAATCTAGTAGCGTATTCAATCCATTTTGGTTTGTTTAAACCAGGTTTTTTAAGATGTGTGCATCGGGGGTCGCAAAGTATTAAGAAAATATATAGGCCTGTTGAGCAACTTCGAAGATGGTGTTTCTTAAATGGCATCCCCTACTGAAGAACAAATCTATCATTTTCTTGTCATTAACAGAAGCAATTCAAAGCAATAATAAAGACTGTTTTCTCCAAATTATTTCATCTCTGGTATCAAATGATAAGACAGATTAAAATGTCTAACAGAAAATAAACTTTCCATGATTTAATTCTAATTTTGTTATGATGTCAATCGGTTCAACTCTAATCTTACCACGATGCCCATAAGCTTCAACTCTAATATTCCTTTTTCTTCATATTTTAGAAAATTTGTTTATTTATTTTAACGGCATTTGACTGTTCCGGTTACAAAGTAGTCATACTTATCCGGCATCTAACGACCAAGGCCTCTTTTAGGTGAACCTGAGGAAAGGCTCGCAAACGCCTGTCAGAACGAACATAATTTGAATTTATCTCAATTCTAATCCGAAGATGCCACTTGACCAAACCACTTATAACTTTCGCCACATGACCGTAAGGATTTCTTGCAATACATTAGCTGAAATTGGCTCGATTAGGTTTGATTAAGTTCTGCTAAATCTAAACATCTAAAATCAAAGCAGCTTATCAGTCAAAAAATACCAAAATATTTATGTATTAACTTTTATTTTCGAAAAACATAAAGTTGAAATTGAAGGTAATAGATATATTTCAAATGATCACAAGTTGAACTTATCTTTGTTCATTTCAAACTGAATCGTGTGACTATGGTCTTTGGAATATCTTAAATAAATTCACTCCAGGCAAACAAAGTTCACCAGTTGCAATATATATGTTACCGGCAATATATGAAATCACGCATTCTATACAATGTCTGGTGTTTTAGGCAAAGTATGAAATAAAAAAAACTAATCTAAACCTAACCTTACCTAACCAGCTTAACTTTATCTAACCTAACCTAACCTAACGTTGAACAAAAAGATTCTATATTTCACGCTTTGCCACCAGGCATTGTATAGAATGCCTGATTTCATACAGTGCCGGAAACATATACACTACCAAGAAATAATTTTGAAACTCGAAACTTAATGGTGAAGTGGTAATAAGAGAACATAATTCAATGAATTTGTTGGAACCATGGATATTTCTAATTATGATCCTTTATATTTTCCAATACTCCATTGGATCTCATGGTATAATTTTGTATATATAACACACACGGAGGTATTTTGTTCTGTGTGTTTGTAAAAGAAACACCAAATTTTGAATAGGTCTATTTTTAGTGAATGTACGTGACCAATGACTTATTTGTGAAATGTATGTTTTTAAGAGAAGGAACTTTTTGAAGGAAAACCTCAAGTTTGTAGGTGTTGGTAGAAGATGAATTTGATGAGTAGAGAGTTGGTCATGAATCAGTAGAAAGAAAGAACGGTATAGAAAGCGAATGTATATGTATTGTTAGACGTTGAATTAAAAAAAGAGACATGTTTATTTGTATAAGTTGTTTTGTAAGCTTTTGTGTCTGCCTAAATTATTGAGGTCAGTTATCAGTAGAAAACAATGTATTGATTGAGTTGATTGTATATAAAGAATCAAATTGATATATGAGTGGTATTTCAATTTGCTTAAAGAACCATATCCTTATGTCCCTAGACCTGTGTACCCATGAAAGTTTAACCCAGGGCAGTACTAATTCTAAATCTAATTTTATCTGTTTTAAAACTCAGGAAAGATTAAATCGTCTTGCTTAAATGCTGTTGTGGATTCATGAAAAGTTATGCATGAGGACAGTGTATAATGCCTGTCTGGAAAGTATTCGACCTTGTTTTCTTCTGACGAAAGTAGTGGACGTTAGATAGTAACATTGCAAACGACGGTGGAGATACCCTTCATGCATGTGCCTTGTTGGATGGCGTGATTCTCGCTTACTTCAGCGTTCGCCAAGCTGCCACTGTAAAGTTTCGTGTGGTTCTTCTTCATCGCAGTTCCAATTTGGACAAAATGGCAAAATCGTATGCAACAACGATTACTGCATCAAGGTTTGCCAGAAACTAGCAGATGGTCAAGCAGGTAAGATTCAACAACCTTTGGTGACGATGTCATTGTAAGTACACAAATAAAACAGTGGTACAATCGGTTCCAAGATTTCCGCACGTCGGTGGAAAGTGACATTGAGTACCACAAGGACGAACAGTTACGAAGGAGTACTATCATGATGTTCTCCGTCGCCTACGTGATGCAGTTTGTCGAAAGAGACCAGATTTGTGGGTTTCACAAAACTGGCACCCGCATCAGGACAACGCCCTAATCCATTCCTTGCACTTGATCCAATATTTTCTGGCAAGGAACGGCATTCTTCTCCTTCGCCAAGCTCCATACTCCCCGAACATGGCTCCCTCTGAATTTTAATTTTCCCTCAAGTCAAATTGAAACTCAAAGATGCTCTCTTCGACATCTGAGAGGACATGATTCACAACGCGATGGTGTGTTGACAGCATTTGCAAACCAGGCGTTCCAGGCATGTTTCCAGCAATGCAGAATTGGTGTGTTAAATATGTGGAAGCTAAAGGGTCATAATTCAAAAGTGATTAGGAAGTGAAGCACAACAGGTATGTAGTTTTGTTTTTCTGCCCTATAGTCGAATACTTGTCAGACAGGCCTTGTATTCCTCCATATAATCAATGTTCCAAAAGAATAAAAACAGAGACTTCATCCCTTTCTCGTTCCGTTTCCGTAAAAATGGACTTGTTCCTTTCTTCTGATGCCTACCGTATGTCGTTCCTTTCTCTCTTACACATTCTCTTTCTCTTTATGCGTGTACATGCTACAGAGCTGGGTCACTTTTGATGACCCAGTCTGGAAAATATAATCCGAACAAAAACACCAGAGGTGCAAAAAGTGCAGCCAAGTTCTTTAGCCCTAAAAAGGTGTGAAATGGGAGACGGATGAGCCAAATTTCTTGGTGACAGCATGTAAGAGGAACAAAGAAACTTCGCGCGAGGTGGCAAGGTTCATGATCCTCAAGCTATAAGGGTAGTGGGGATCCTAAAACCCACTACGTCCACCGCAACCAACCCTAAGGCTGTTGCCAGCTCGCGTCAAGTTCCTTTGTTCCTCTTACATGCTGTCACCAAGGAACTTGGCTCATCCGTCTCCCATTTCACACCTTTCTAAGGCTAAAGAACTTGGCTCCACTTTTTGCACCTCTGATGTTTTTGTTCGGATTTCACAGCTCTTTGTAGGTCGCGACCGAGTCGTATATATACTGGGTTCGCCTCGCTGGGTGTGCTGCCCCAGAATTCCGTGTGCGCCCCAACTTCAATTTTTTAGGGCTACGCCCCCTTTATTGTAATCAGACTTTCTGGGGGCAGCGCCCCAAGCTGTGCAG
>JAGDQP010048422.1:0-14754 GCA_022664845.1 Lepisma saccharinum
ATGATGAGGATATTGCTAATAGACAATATGCTTCATACTAAAATTCTGTTATCCTCTACGTCCATATTCTTGATAACGAGAATTTTTGGTGATGTCTTAAAATGGTAAGAAAATTGCTGGATAAGACAACACACATTACAACTTGTTGCGAATTTTGACTGGGAAAATACAGTATGTTCACGGTAGAAATAACTATTGTATGAAAAACCCGGAATCGATATTTGATTGTAATTAAGACAATGATTTTTGTCTTTGTGTATGTCTTGATATTATTTTTCTGTTAATGTATTTGTTCATTTTTTATTTCCTTTTGCATTGATTGTTAACACGCCTAAGTATGAAGTAATTGGAGATCACCAATGTGGATTTAGAATAAGTAGATCCACGTTGGACCAGATTTTCGCTTTGAGACAAATTTTGGAGAAAAATGGGAATACAATGGGACGGTTCACCAGCTATTCATTGATTTTAAGAAGGAATATATTTCTATAAAAAGGGGAAAGTCATACAGTATCCTGATACCGTGATACGATTTGAAATTCCGAAAACACTGGTTCAAATAATGAAGATGTGTCTCAGCGACCCCATAAGCAGAGTACGGATAGGTAATAATATGTCAGATAGTTACAAGATTCGCAACGGATTGAAACAAGGCGATGCCTTGTCCCCACTACTGTTTAACTTTTCGTTAGAATATGCGATTTTAAAAATTAAAGGGGACAAAGAGGGACTATCATTTAATGGTTTGAATCAACTGTTTATATACGCGGATGATGTATATTTAATAGGGGACGATATAGATGCACTACAAAGCAACACCGATGTCTTAGTAGTAGCGTGCGATGAGATAGGTCTACAGGTAAACATAGATAAAACAAAATAGATGATAACAAGCCAAAACACAGGGAATGAAGGAAATAGGAACATAAGAATTTGGGATGAGGTCACAGATAAAGTAAACAAATTTAAATACTTGGGAGCATACGTTAACAAGCAAAAATGAGGTCACGGAAGAAATAAAAAGTCATTTAGTATCGAGGAACGCATGTTTCTATTCAGTCTAGAAACTTCTAACCTAACGATTAATATCAAGAAAGTTAAAATTGAAAATATACAGGACGGTTATTTTGACGGTAATACTTTACGGTTGCGAAAGTTGGAGTACGACCCTAGCAGATTAACATAGATTATGTGTGTTTGAAAATAAGGTTTTGAGAAAAATATACGGTCCGAAACGGGACGAGATGACTGGAGAGTGGAGGAGACTACATAATGAAGAACTCCACGGACTGTACGATTCACCAGATGTAAAAATAATGAAATCGCGACTACTAAGGTGGGCAGGCCATGTAGCTCGGATGGGCGAAAAACGAAGATTATATTCCATCCTGGTTGGAAGGCCGAATGGAAGGAAACCATTGGGAAGACGTTGGGAGGACAATATTAGAAGAGATCTTCAAGAAGTAGGTGTTCGTGATGAAAACTGGCTTGATGTTACCCAGGATAGAATCCAATGGCGAACGTTTGTTACTGCAGTGATGAACTTGCGAGTGCCATAAGCCATAGAGTTAGTTAGTTATTTGATTGTTTACTTTCATTGTTCGATAACCCAGTATAAAATGGTCATCTGGGTTCTTGTTAACCAATGAAATTACATACTCCATAGTCGTGTGTTCCATTGCGTATATTTCTCGTTCAAACAAAATATCGAGAGTGAGGTTTGAAATTATCTTTATTTTGAAATCTTATAAACTCTAGTACTATTACAGAAGATCGATTTTCATCAGTCGTTTACTTTGGAAATGAATACAGGTGCTTTGAAGGTACTCGTACTTCATTTATTCTCGCGGCTGGATCAACAGGATTGCATATATTCAGCAGATAACTAGGGATAATATACTTCATTACCTAGAACGAAAACAGAAATTGCACATTAGTAATAATTCCTCAAATTTGGATTAAGTTGAAGTCTACCAAAAAGAATACTATTTTATCTGTTTAATTTATTATTATCGTCTTTAACTACGCTGCAAAAACTGGCTGTGTTAATTCAACACTTTTTGGTGTCCCCACAACTTATCTGTGTTAAATCAACATCAAAAACGGTGTTGATTTCGGTGATTTAACACAATGGATGTGTTGTCAATGCTGTCAAAACAACAGACAGGGTGATACTAGCACTATCAAAGTGTTTAATCTACATTGGCAACGTTCTGCTGAATCACCGATATCAACACTGTTTGTTGTGTTGTTTTAACACAGAAAATTGTGGTGCCCTGTGGCACCGAAAAGCGTTAAAATTGACAAACTGGTTTTGTAGCGTAGCTTTCCAACCACTATAGTTCTGTAGGTGGTGACATCTTAGAAAGGAACTACAGTTTTGGTAATGTGGACTCGGAGCTTGGAGCACCGATCGAGTAGCCATGCGGTCGAAGGCGTTAGACCAACGACTCGAAGGTCTCGGGTTCGAATCCCGGCAGGGGCATGAATGTTTGTGGATTTTGACTACGTGTATAGGGTTGAATTGAACTTTAGAACTTTATTTTTAGCATTTAGGCATCTAAGGCTCAGGCCGGGACAGGGGAGTGGAAAGGATTCGGAAAGATGTTGGCCAGGGCCTACGTTGAAGGTGCCATCCCGACATTTGAATGGTGTGACTGAGGAAAAACCCTGTAATAACATCAGTCAGGATAGTCGGCCACTGGGATTGAACCCAGGACCTCCCGAATGCTACTCCAACGCTATAGGATCGAATCGTGAGGGCCGAAGTGAAAGGTTACTAGACTGGCCCAGATAAAATAAAGTTTACCATAGTTTCATCGGAGCTCGGAGCGACGAAATGTAATTGTTTTATTTGTTTTTTATATCACTATGTGCGAGTATGTATAAATAGCATGCGTAAGTGGAAGACAAGGCTATCAGCCTTAACTTTGCCATGTTAAATAAAAGTCGAAATAATTAACCTGGTGCGGATTGCCTTTTATTGATTTAAATGTTAAAAGTTCAGTTCAAAGAACTAACATCTTCAGATTCCTAGACAACCTTGAAAATCCGAAAGAGAGATAGTGTAACGTATTCTATAAATTCAGAAGAACTAGAAAATCAAAAACAATAAGTTTTCTCAACCACAGGAAATCCAGTTGTTCTTGACTGTTATTATTACTTCGCTATTGTCATACTCTTCTGAAGAAAGGTGCTGTTTAACTATTCGAACTTTGCGATTCTTTAAACGTTTATTGTGCTTCCTCTAAACATTGAAAAAAGGTACGTTTAAATTTGACCAATGTAAGATCACGGATATAAATTCCTCTTGCCTCCCCTTAACGTTTGTTCCTTCCTCTTCTTTTACCCAGAACCCGCTGTTTTATTACAGTACGAGCAAATTTAAGTTTTCCCGGAATGTTTAAGCGATTCTTTGTCATGGTAAGAATGATACCAATATAATGGGGTTAGAAAACTTATTTCAGTTGTGCGGGATTTAGTGTATGACATTTAGAGAAAATATAAAAACGAACCTCTGCATATATATATTTGGAGCATTTTATTATCATTCTGTTTTTGATAATACAATATACCCTATTTTCTGAATTTTTGAATGCACTACTTTGCTACGAATAAATGTTTATATTTTGTTTATAAAGACATGGCCCAATGTAGAATATACACACGTTAAATAGAATTTGGGGAGATCCTGGTTAAATCAATTTGTGGAAAAGTTGAGTTCATTTCAAAAGCTCCGAATAGTGCTCACAAAACCAGAGGAAGCACTGGCTGTATTTTCCGTATCATTCGTTGGATTCTGTTGTTCTATTTTTTCATTTTCGCCACTTTCATTTTCTTTCTTGATATTTTCACCTTTCTTCTGAGTGTCCTTTTCCTCAACAGTTTCAGTTTGCTCATTTTTCTTTTCTTTTTTTCTTGGTTGTTCATTTTCATCGATTCCTTTCTCTCTTTCTCTTTCGGCATCCTTCTCTCGTTTCCCCATGCTCTTTGTTATTTCCTTGTCTTTTGTGGCTCTTTTCTGTTCATCTATTGAGCTCTCTGAAAGTGAGCCCTTTGGTGTTGACAGTAACGTTATCTTCATTGGTTTCTCGTGGAGAAGAGATCCATTGGCTTCTTTCAAAGCCTTGAATACACTCTCTTCTGCTTCAAAGTCGACCACAGCAAACCGCAGAGATTTGCCGTCTTTATCATAACGAACATTACACGACCATAACGAACCAAACTGTTCAAAATGCTTGCAAAGAATCGCATCTGTGACACCAGAAGATAAATTTGTCACTAGAAGTTTCATTGATTCACAGAAAACGTCTTGAAGTCCGGTTGATGGTTCCGCTTCCGTCTCTAGTGTGTCCTTATCGTGTTCTTGCGTTAGAGAAGGAGAAGCTCGTTGAGTTTGTACCATATTGCAGACATTTCTGTGAGCGTCGTGCATTTTTCGTTGGTGTAAAGTTCCTGCTTCATCATAATTTTGGTGTTGACTGGTACTTGGAATGTTTATCCTTGCTTCGGCTGCATCTCTGTAATAAGCGCGATGAGCTGTAGGATAGGTGGCAGGTTGCATTCGTCCCTTATAGGGAACATTACTCTTGCTCATAGGTCTTCCAGTGTGCCATGTAGCTTCTGCTCTACCAGCTGACCAATAAGCGAAACTGTTGCTCATAGGTCTTCCGTTTTGCTGTGAAATTTCTGCTCTACAATTTGTTGTACCAGCAAAACTACTTTGCAAATGTTCATTCCTTGTCTCGTGCTTGATATCATCTAGACTCATCTCCATCTTATTAATCATAGGTTTGCTTCTCTGCTGACCTCTTGGCTCTTCAAATTGACTACTTTGATTTCGGAAACCTTGTTGAAGATTCATTTTTTCCCATCTTATTATTTCGTCAAGCGAAAGATTCAACTTGTCGATAGATTTCTTATTTGGATTTAGCGTAGAACTTTCCCGTACTGTTGTTGCATTTTGCCAATTGGTGTTAATATTTTGTCCTCGTTGAAAGCTTTTGAGACGATTTGTCCCTTGAGTTTGTGTTTTATCATCAAAATTCAAGTCTTCCAACTTGTCTGCCATTGTTTCTGTCAAATATATTCAGTTTTTAATTAAGAATGATTGTTCAATATTGTCCGACATTCAAGCTGACTTCTTATTAGGACGATTGCTTTCCATAATCTAAGTAACCGCTGTGAACAAAACAATGGAACAATATATGCCATTGTTGGTCTAATATAAAATTTAAAATACATATCCAACTGCAATAACAATGGCCTTGTTTTCTTTTCTGAGCTATACTAGTACTCCAAATTATAACAAGCTAGCTGATTTGATCGCCTGTTGGCGCGGGGTGAAGAAAATATGTTGGCAAGTCATTGGGTCATTCACCACTACTCGCTTCCACGTGGCGGGTTGTGCCCTTAACTTGATAAGTTTTGGGGGGCTGTGCCGCCTTTATCATAACCATATCGCCGGGGGCCTGCGCCTCCATGGTGGAGATATGCTGTAACTGTTACCACCCCACCATTACTACTACTACTACTACAACTACTACTAATACTCCTCCTACTAATAATAATAATACCACTACCACTAATACTCCTTCCAAATACTGCTATAATGCTCTAAACCATTAAATCTACATATTTTTATTTACAACAATCCACATTTAAATTTAAAATCTTTTAAAATACTAGAATTTTTCTTTTCTCGTCTCTCTTTGATTTCAGCACATTCAGCATTTTATTCACTTCGTGCTTCTTTTTCCATCCCCGGTTTAATGTATTTTTTACGTTGTTCTCCTTCTTTGCGGGAAGAGAGATTGTTACAGAGATATGATTGTGTTTTACAGGCTGGTCTCGGATCGATCCTCAACTGCTCTCTGAACAACGCTTCAGGCCACTTTGTCCGTTCGTTCGGGGGGACTTGGTATTCGTCGGACCATGGATTTGTCGATTCTGTCTTTCTTAGCGTCTTGCCATGGTTCTCGATGTCTTGTTGAGTCTATCCTCCCTCCGGGTTTATGCCTTGATCCCGACGCGGCTATTCATGATTGTAAGGCTCAGTGGTCTTGTTTAACCGTCATGGATTCTCCTTTAGACTGCAGTAGTTCTCAGGCCATTTGGGATGATACAAATTCAACGCACCCAATCGTTTCTTCTACAATCTCCCGGTTATCTTGAGGGTAAAGCCAGACTTCTTGCTGCTTTTTCTCCAGATTCTGGTGTTTGGCTTCATGCCCTACCTTCTTCTCCTCTGGGCCTCCATTTATCCAATGAATGTTTTCGTATTGCAGGTTGCTTTACGATTAGGAGCTGATGTCTGTGTACCTCACAATTATTGTCCAGCTTGTGGGGCGTTCGTAGATCAACGAGGTCTTCACGATCTCTCTTGGGTTCGTAGTGCTGGTAGACACATGCGTCATGCCTGTGTAAATGGCGTAATTCTTCGTGCGCTTATTTCAGCTGAAGTACCTTCAGTGCGTGAACCATCTGGATGTAGTCGTTCCGATGGTAAGAGACCTGACGGTATGACTCTAGTGCCTTGGAAAAGAGGAAGATCTTTATTATGGGATTTTACTTGTGTTGATACGTTTGCCCTCTCGAATCTTCCTCATTCATCTTTGCGAGCTGGTGGTGCTGCTTCCCATCGAGTGGTCGAAAAAATAGAAAATACAGTACCCTGTTAGATAAATTCATCTACATTGCCACTGAAATCGAGTCAAGCGGAACTTGGAGCACCGAAGGCTTCAATTTCATCAAGGAAGTTGTACTACGCATTGGATTTGTTTCCAGCAATGCTCGCGTCGCTGCTTTCCTATTGCAGCGTATCAGTATTGCCGTTCAGCGTGGTAATGTTTCTTCAGTTATTATAACGCTACTTCCGGGGAAGGAATTGGAGGAGATTTTTTCTTCTTTAAATGCTGTTTCCCTTATTGTTTTTTGTTGTTGTTGTTCCTTAAGGCTTTGTTGATTTTACAGATAATTCATGATGCGGTTATTGTTATCTTGTATGTAATAAATACATATTTATTTAACGAAAAATTATTTTTAAATAATTTATTTATGTTTGATTGTTGTTTTAACTTAAACAAGGAAACAATGTATTTATTGCATTGTTATAACAATGAAATTACTGTTTTTATTAATTTCTTCGCGACACAGTCACTTCCGGTTAATAAAAATATGATAACTTCACAAACTAGACCATTATCTGGTCATATTTGAAAAATCTTTGCAATCTGTTCAGCCGTTTTGGGTAAGGTGACCATATTATGTAATAAAGTTTCGGGGACAATCATTCTAAACTATTATTTTCTTACTTCAAATTTGCTTTTTTCTTTACGTTTCGAGGATAACATCCGAACCTGATTTTAACCAGTAATTAAAACCATTGTAATTCTATGTTCATACCTGTCACTAGGAAGTAGCTGCTTCAGCGAAGCCATACTTTTCCGAAGAGTGGATTTTCTTCAGTAGCTCAAGGTTAGATGCAAGTTTTTCACTGAACGATTCACACGACAAATTTAAGTTACACTTCACTTCCAAGTTCCAACATGGTTCGTACTGTCTCTACGTTAGGTCTAAATTTTTCAACAGTTCAGCTACTCTTTTCAAGTTAGAATGAAGGACATCATTGGTTTTAAAATGCACAAAAATTTCACACCACTTTTTCGGAGTAGAACTTAATCTAAACCATTCAGGTTCTATCTGATCCAAATATTGTTTCAAGTAGAGGTGATTTCATCAAAGAGTTCATCCTCATTTAAGTTTAATGTTTCACTCTTTGAAGAAAGAAAAGCGGTTGCATCTTGAAAGCTGGTCCTGTCAGGTATTTTCTCCAAGAGAATGCAGTCTAAATGAGATAATCTTCGTTGTGTTTATTCCACGCCTCAAGATAGGACAAAAGCATTACCATAAAACTGCCTACACGAATCTAAATAATTCACCATTGGAATTGCTCCCTCTTCAATCAAACGATGAAGTAACTTTTTTACTAAGTGCGGTATAAAGCTTTCATCACACCTTGTTCGTAATTTTAATGAGATATTCCACAGCCAATGCTGATTCTGTTGCACACTTGTCATCACCTTCAATGACCCTGATGGTTTCACTGAAGAGTGAAGCATGCGAATGGGCAAAGGTAAGCCACAACTCAGTTTCTTCATTTTTGAAAAACTGTTTAATTGCTTTGGGACACTGATATTCTCACAAGAAAAAGGATTTTAGTGATGGATAAAGTTTCAGAAACAGCTCCAAAGCTGGTAGCAATGATAGCCGTCTTACATTTGAATATCCTAATATCTGCTGGTATTCTTCACCCACAAAATCACAAAAGTCTTTCAAGCTCTCTACCTGAATAGCGTATATGTTTAAGTATCCAAATGCTTTTCTTACAAGTACTTCAACATAGTATCTCCTTTTTGGCGGTTTTGCGCCGCATTTTAACATGGGCAGCATAGGAAATTGGCTCCCACCTCCGGTTTCGGCTATTAAAAATGTCTTTTACTGTTTAATGTGTCACCTCTATCTACCGCCATCTATTGATTTTTCTTATGAACTATCAACACCTCTCTACCGCCATCTGTTAATATCACAGCTAATTGCTACTTTAATTATTATTCATGAACAGTATTGCTAACTTACTGTGTGTTAATTATGTCGTCTATTGATATGGTTGCTAACTTATTGAATAGTGTTATAACTAAGTAATGAATTGTTAGGTTTCCTATACGGGCGCAATCAGAAGTATTTTAACAACCGCTTTGCATCAGGTGAATACTGTAATGGTATATTGAACATGAGACATGCTCGTGAGAATTTGTTGCTGCCACTATGAACTTCTTTATTGCTGTAAAAAAAAGCTGGAGTTTTAAACACCAAATTGTTTAGCTTTCTCTCTTGTTGTAAATCCATATGTTGTATAAATTTGCCCAGTCTTTCCGTGATACTTCGTTGCGTGCACATGAGCGGAAGTTTCTATCATACACTTTCCTTATTTAAAAATGTTTTGTGAGTTATACTGATTATCAATCTGCCATCTCTTTTTATGCATACATGTGTGGGTAGGTGTCTGCGTGTTGGCGTGTTAAAACCTTCCCCAGTTACATAACCCAACCTTGGTTTATTCAATATTTCTAGATCATGCCTATAAATAATCAAAAAGTTTAAATAAATTCTGACATAAAATAAAAAAATATTTTCAATTTATTCCCTGCTATTATGCATGAGGCATGAGATAAAATGAGAATAATTCTTTTTCACCGTCGGAAATAAATAAAATGAGAATAAAAGAGATTTTATGAAAAAACGAATAATAAATTTCCCTTGTTGATTCTTTTTCAAATGGAGATAAAACTGAAAGATTCGAAAGTATGAAAACGGATATTCCCCCAGTTTTTTTGTGATGTGAGCTATTTATGAAGAGAAAATGTATTGTTCACGTTTCCTAGCCACTTGATATCCATGACGTCCTGGCCACTTGATATCCGCCCCATAATATTGAAAGGCTTTTGTCGATGATAAGCGAACTTAGCTTTGTCGATTTTATAACAGCAGTGATTACTCTTCTTTACCAAGTTACGAGTACTAGATTATTTATTGCTTGCTACGCGAAGAGAATTTGGTTACTAAAACTAAATTATTACTTGCAATATGTTTTTAGTGCTTCAAAGTTAGTAAAAAAACTGGGAGAATTGTTTGAATCGAAAATCTAATAGTCTGTGGTATTATTTATTGAAGAACAATGGAGATTAAGTACTTTTCTCGTGTACATGAACTATATTTCGAGTATTAAACATTTTTATCAAAAATTAGTGTAAAAAGAAAAGTTTTTCTTAAATATAGTTCTTTCCCCCCTCAAAAAAGAAATGGAAAAAATTCCGTGTAAAGATTGTGGTGAATCATTGTTAAAAAAAATATTGCTAGACATAAATCACGAAAACATCCTCTTCCAAAGAGTAAAACTGAAAAAAAAAACGGTGCCTGCAAAGAAATCCAAATTAACAATGGAAAAATGTCCAGTGTGTGGGAATGAAATCAGTATGAAAAATTTTGATCGACATATGAAAAATATGCATTCGTATGTACCAACAAAATGTGCCTTATCTCTAACATTCGCTGATCATGAACTTGCTAATAGTAACAGTAAAGATATTCGCTCTTTTCTCGCTTCTATAGAAAAAAATGCATACATTTTTTGAAGAAGCAAGTTAGTAAATGTGATAAACTTTTAAAAATCGATTTTATTTTGAGTGCTGATTTTGTAAAAATGAGTGAAAAAACAGTGTGTTTTCCAGTGCATAGCGAGAATATGCTAGTTTTGAAACCAACGGTTGTGGGAAAAACTATTAAAAAAATATTGAAAAAATTACAGGTAAATCAAGACAACAAAGCAGTTAGGGGTTCAGGCTGGTCCTTATCCACTACTCCTAATCATAAACTTGAGGTGCATGTTAATTCCTTTAATCCAATTGCCGCGTCGTGCCATATTAAACTCCCTAAGTTTATAAAAAAAACGAGCTATTCTTAACATTAAAAATGAAGACTCAAAATGTTTTTTGTACGCTGTGCTAGCTAAACTTAGCCCCATTGATTCAAAAAACATGCTAATCGAGTTTCTCACTACGAACCTTATGCACATGAAATACTCCCCATTTTTGAGAATAATAATATTAATTTTCCTGTAAGCCTACATGACGTTCCCAAATTTGAGAAGCATTACAACAAAATATTTCCCAATACCTCAATTTCTATCAATGTGTATGGTATAGATGATGAAAATAAAAAAGTCTTTCCCCTTTATATCAGCAAACATCAATCTAACGGCACTAGCATAAACTTACTGTGTGTGAAAAACGAAACAGTAACAACGACAACAACTGCAACATCGTCAACATCAACTCCTCTACCAAAAGTAGCACATCATTACTGCTTAATAAAAATATTTTCTCGTTTAGTGAGGAGTCAAGTTACTAGTCACGAACATCGTTATCATTTCTGTAAGCGTTGTTTCTCTCACTTCAGTAGTGAGGATAAATTAACACAACATGAAAATTTTTGTCGGAAACATGAACCAACTCGCGTCATTATGCCTGTTTTTGGTTCAGTTATTAAATTCAAAAGTGACTCCTCATTTTTAAAAGCAAATGTTGTAATAGTAGCGGATTTTGAAAGTTTTTTGAAGCCAGTTAGTGAACACCGAGGACAAAAATCTATCAACATTCAGAAGCATAAATTGGCTAGCTACTGTTACAAAATTTGCTGGTCAGATCAAATCCCGACTAAACTTCACTTGTATAGAAGTGATAATTTAGCGCAGCATTTTCTAAAAAGTTTGCAGAAAGAGTTAGAACAAATTGTTAATAGGTTAAATCTGGATTTGCCAATAAATCCCCTAACTACACCAAAAAACTCGATTATGAACATTCAGAGAAATGCTCTATTTGTGACGAAGAATATACTAAAGATAACTCAAAAGTTCATCACCACCATCATTTATCAGCAGCTTATCTTAAACCTCTTTGCAATAATTGTAATTTGCAAGTAAAAAAACAAAATTTTATATGATGTTTCATGCACGGATTATCTTCGTATGATGCTCATCTCTTCGTGAAAGAATTAGGTTGTATTCCAGGTGATATAAAAGTTCTTGCAGAAAGTGAGGAAAAGTATATTGCAATTTCAAAGTGGTTCCATCTCAAAAATGGTAAAAAAATTGAATTAAGATTTTTAGATTTGTACCGGTTTCTGCCATACTCTTTAGATGAATTAGTAAAAAAATTAAAGCCAAAAGAACTGAAATACACTCATGCTCATTTCCCTGATGATGTAAAATTTGATTTAAGTAGAAGGAAGTGTATTTTTCCTTATGATTATTTTACTGACGCTTCAAAATTTAATGAAACAAAACTACCTCCTCAAACAGCGTTTAATAACATACTCAAAAGTAGTGAATCCAGTAATGAAGATTATTTGTTAGTTCAGCGAGTATGGGAAACATTCGATTGCAAAACATTTGGAGATTTTCATGATTATTATCTAACCACTGATGTTTTGCTAACAGCTGATGTGGTAGAAAATTTCAGAAACACATCCATCACTTCATATGGAATTGATCCTTCTTTCTCATACACATCGCCAGGCTTATCTTGGAAAGCTATGCTTTATAAATCTATAATTGAATTAGAATTATTTTCAGATATTGATAAGCACTTGTTTATCGAAAAATCAATCCGTAGTGGTGTATCCCAATGTAGTTTAAAGCATGTCAAAGCTAACAATGAGTTCCTCGGTAGTAAATTCGATCCTCAAAAGAAACCTCGTTTGTAATGTACCTGGACGCGAATAATTTGTATGGTCATGCCACGAGTATGCATCTCCCCTATGGAAAGTTTTCATGGGATCCGACACCAAAAAATTGGGATTCAAACAAAATTCTAAATTATCCCGACGAAGATGAACGAGGTTTCTTTGCAGAGGTAGACTTAGATTATCCTCAGAACTTACATGATGATCATCAAGATTACCCTTTTGCACCTGATAATGAAATCCCACCTAACAAAAAGCAACAAAAATTACTACTAACGCTAAATCCAAAAAGAAACTATGTTGTACATTTTCGATTGCTAAAATGTTATCTTGCTCACGGTTTAAAACTTGTAAAAGTACACAGAATTCTATGGTTTTCTCAAGCGAAGTGGCTTAAGCCTTACATAGATCTAAACACCAAGCTACGCACAGAGGCAACAACCGATTTTGAGAAAGATTTTTACAAACTTCTTATCAACAGCGTGTTTGGGAAAACCATGGAAAATGTGAGAAAGTATACTGATATAAAACTTGTTTCTCATAAAAGAAAAGCCGAAAAACTCATTGCAATGCCGCAATTTAAATCTAGAACAATCTACTCAGAAAATTTTGTACTTATTCATATGCTACGAAAATTCACGAAATTAAACAAACCTGTGTATATTGGAAGTGCTATTTTAGATCTTGCTAAATTAGTAATGTATGAATTTCATTATGAAGTGATGAAACCTCGATATGGAGATAAGCTTACTGTTGTTTACACCGACACAGATTCGTTAGTCTATCATATTATTTGTGAAATTTTTTATAAAGATATGCTTGATTTAATAGACTATTTTGACACATCGAATTATCCTGTAAATAATCGATATAATATACCATTATGTAACGAGAAAGTACCTGGTAAGATGAAGGATGAGATGAAAGAAATAGCTCTTGAAGAATTTATAGGACTACGATCGAAAGTATATGCTATGAATACAGTAGAAAAGAAAGCAACACAAGAGGGTTAAGGGTGAAATGAAAAATGTTGTGAAAAATGAGATTACGTTTGATGATTTTAAGAAGTGCTTGTTTTCTGGTGAACAATTAACGAAAGAGCAACATCAAATTCAATCACGTGAGCATATACTTTCGACTGTAAAGCAACAAAAATTAGCTTTAGACCCCTATGATAATAAACGTAAAATTCTTGATTGTAAGATACACTCATTGCCATGGGGTCATCAAAGAATTGTAAATAATGATGCTGAAATAATTTGTGAATTATGTAACCCTCATCAACCCTCAACTTCTGGACAGTCGTGTTAATTAATTGTAAGTGTTAAATAGTCTGTAAGGTTTGTACATAGTTATTATTAAGCTTGTTCAAATGTTAATAAAGCGCATTCTGTGTGTTTTTGAAAACACTTTTCTGATTTTTTTCTATACGTTTTAATATAATATAGTTTATTTTTTTTTAAAAAAATGCCCAATGACTTATTTGGATTTCCGCGATATAATCGCATGAACATGAAATATTATCAGATTCACCCTCCAACATCAGTGAAAACCAGCTGACAGTATTAGACCAAAGAATCAAAATAATAAAGGGTGAAATCAACGCACTACGAAATACTTTATCTTCAAATATTGAAACTGAAATCACAGAAGCTCAACAACATTTACTAGATTTACTTCAAAAACTTGATAATGAGTTGAAAAGTGTTATTCTTATGTATTCACAGCTAGTAAATAAAAATGATTTTACCGAAGTTCAAAATATTATAACGACAATTCAAAATGAAGTACAATTCATAAAGAATCGATTCATTACAAATACTGCAGCACAAGATCTAGTCGATAATTTGAATAAAAAGCTTACGGAGTTACAAAATACGTTTAATGATCTTCAAACAGCTGTGAATGTATTAGAAAACGCTCTTCAAAATAATCCCTCTCAAGAAGATCTTCAAAAGATGCAAGAAGTTATTTCGATTCTACAAAATGAACTCAAAACTATTACCAATGAAACGAATAAACTGCGCGATGATCTAACCAACCTACCTGTTTATAGTGATGTATCGGAAATTAGTAGAAAGCTTGGTGAGTTTGAAGCAATAATTAATAATATTTCGGAACTCACGAATATTCAAATTGAACGAAAGAATCTACAGACTGTTGTGCATAACATTCCTACTGAGGTAAGTAGTTTACAGGAAGCACTTGCAAAATTAAATAAGAAATTAGAGAGTTTTAATCTTCCTACAGATTTAATTAATCTTCAGCATATTGTAAGCACCGTTCAAAGTGATTTAATTGAAATTCAAAAGAACACACCGAAACAATCTGATATCGAGAGTATACGTAAGTCTTTAAATGAATTAGCTACAAATCAAAATCAAAATGAAATAAAATCAAAATTAACTGCCCTCTAAGAAACTATTAACACACTTCCAACTTCGCAAGAAGTAG
>JAGDQP010048423.1:0-14753 GCA_022664845.1 Lepisma saccharinum
TATATATATATATTGTCTGATGTCTGATTTTTACTTCCCATCTTCATGAAATCGTTTACCATGTTTCATTTCGAACTAAAGCAATCGACTCAGGAGGGTCGATCCCAGTACCAGAAAGCAGGTGTAAAGAAAAAGAGGAAGAAGAGGAGTTCTTTATTCTTCTCAACATGTGACAAGCAACCATCTATCGACCCTCCTGAGTCGATTAACGGAGTTTTCTCGGAGTACTTTTGTTGACTCCTGATCCAACTGAAACCTTGCTTGCTCTCTCTCTCTCCCTCACTCCCTGTCACAGCATGTTCTGTTCATATGGGGATTTTCCTGATTTTTACTTCCCATCTTCAATTGGATAGGAGTCTGAGTCCAGGAGGGTCGATAAATTTGACTCCTGATCCAACAGATGGACATTTAGATGCCAGAGGATTTTGACTATACACACATACTTTTATGTACCTGGCGTTTCCAGAAGGATTTCCAACAGGATAATGCACCCTGTTACAGAATCTGTATCATCGCAGAGTGGTTCCGAAACTATGACAGTGAGTTCACATTCCTTCATTACCCACCCCGTTCTAGTCATTTGAATCAAACTGAGAACCTATGGGATGAGAAGGAACTACCTCTCCACCAGCCGATCTGCATGCACTGCAAGACTGTATGATACTATTGTTTTGAAGTAGATACTTCATCTCTCCTCCATCTATCTAATTAATGAGATATTAATTAATAGTATTACGAAATTATTAGAATTTTTTGAAAATTTCTTGTATGTAAATTATTTTATGTTTATTAATAAGGTATAAGAAAACCTGGCCAGGTATTTAGTATTAAGAATATTGTACTATGTGTAATGAGTATCAAATAATTGTGTGTGTAATATCTGTAACTGTATGTATAAGTTCTCTTTTTTATGTTTCAACTTTCGAGGGGGTCAAGCTGAAAATTCTTGTATATTTTTCTTCTTACTTTTTTTTTTCTTTAGAGAAAGAAGCAAGTGAATAGATTCAGTCGCTGCTATTTTTTGTTGCAGTCCCTTCGTTTTGTCCAAGTTCGTTTTTTCTGTACGTCGGAAGCACTTTCAGTTCCTCTCCTTTCTCCTGCAGTGGTCAGTTTAGAAACGACCACGCATAGCTTTGGGAGAATTCGAATTTCGTATATATATAACTTAAAGGGGGTACCCCATCCCATCGATAAGTCAGTCGTGAACTTGGCGCAGAGCAGAATCCGTCAGTCTCGCGACTCTGAGAGGGAGGCAGCCATGGACGTCTCATGTACGAGTCCGGAGCGAGAGATGACATCAGTGCAACTTGCAGGCTGGGTACTGAGATGTATATGTCAAAATTTTTGGAAGGGCTCGCAAGTTCACACGTTTCCCCGAAAATAAGCACGTCGATCAACTGAATTCGATAACTATTAATTTTGCATTTTTTTTTTTCTTTCTTCATATTTCGGGAAATTAAGTTTCATACTACGAAAGTGTTTCGTAAATTGCGTTTTAACTAATTCTGCCATCTTCAAATGTTAGGTTGGACATTTATCTGGTCAAAATTCTGGAAAGGGAGCTCTGGAGACCTGCTCGGTCTTCATAGCTATTGCTTTGACTCAGAATCCCACTGACCTTTGCTTTTTGAGATGTTGGACTGGCTCGTCCAAGATCAAGAGTATAATTAATAAAAATATTACTCCCTGAGACCCAGATCAAATTCCCAACGAGGAAAGGAGAAAAATGATAGCGTATTAGAATACTAAATTTTTTCTTTGCATCTGAGAGATTTAGTAATAATTTAAGAGGAAATAATTGTTGCATTTTCTTTATTATTATTATTATTATTATTATACCCAGAGAGGAAACTAACTGAACCTGTTTTGTGGCTAAGTTTATGTATTTCCTATGAATCAAATTGTACCTCTTCAGCTCTGCTCGTGCTCTGGTGGAAGTGATGCCGAAGCAATTTTTCTAGTACAAGCAGACTAAACAAGTACAAGATTCATAACATTGTGATCGAATTAACGTCCAGGTTAGCGGTTAAGACCTGCCCGGTCTTGGTTTCTTTACCTCTCCAAGATTCATAGGGGTTTCTGACCCCTTTTTCTTACCTGAGATCTGCTCGGTCCCAGGATAGGCCAAATTCAATCCGTCCTATAAGAGGGGAGTCGCGTTTAGTAATATCTATTGGGGGGAACTTTCACGCTTATAAATATTCATAATTGATTTACTCTATAAAAGATAAGATAAAATTAATTGTATGGGCGGTAACAGCACTATGGCTTACGCCCGTCCCGATACGGGGGAAGCCCCTTACTCTATAAAAAGCCAGCCTCAAAGACCTCTAGTTTAGTTACGCAAAGTGTGATATTTCCATGTATTATATTGCAGAAAACTTACTCTCTAAAATCCCGATAAAGGACAGCTTCATTCAAACCTTTTAGTGAAATAATTTCATCTGGTCGTTAGGTATTTTATGTTGCAGTGTGCGGTTTGCGGTGTGAAATATTGCCTACGTCACAGGGGTAAAAATTATATATTTCCATTAATTAAATGTCTAGTGCTCGTGATTGTCAATAAAAAGCTTTTAAGTTCACTAAAAATCATATTTGTTCATAATTTGCGTTGTCTTCGTGTCAGTCCGAAGACCTGCCCCATCACAGATTGAGTGCTTGTCAGGGAATATCACTCTTCGAGTTATCTTATTCAGCACTGGTAAGAGTTTTTCTTCTCTTCCAAAAGACCAGTCTAAAGCCCAAACACCGACGCTCCAACACTATCCTATCTACGTGGTACCGTATCACATTGGAACACTGTTAGGGAGTAGCTGCACCACTAACACAACGAAAGGCAGAATCCCACAGAATCACCACACATCCCACACTAGCCGGGATCGAACCAAGAATTCCACGCAGCGCTCTACCACTAAGCCACCGCGGCCCGAGCTGGTCTGAATTGCTGTTCAACCTTCCCAGTGTCACTTTGCCGTCCGGAACACCACCCACCAGACCATAACAGACGGAGTATCTAGTCCTTGTGGTTCAGGCTATAACGTCGCGGACTTCGGATCGCCAATGGGTTTCGCGGTTTCGTGGTTTCGAACCCCACGACCAACTATTCTGACTGAGGTTTTCTAGGGTTTCTCCCTCCGTTTCACCAGGAGAATGCTGGAATGAAGAAAGTGAACCTTAACAAAGGTTTACTAATCTCGAATACTTTCTTGTATTTCAATACCACAAAGTGTTGTAGATTTTAGCAATATTATTCTAATTATAATGACAGTCATTATTGCATGCTAACCATGTAAAATGCAATGGTTTTCATTATTACGCAATTCTGTGAAGTACCCTCATTTAAGTAACCATTCTAAAACAAAAATTAATAATAATAAAAAAAAACACTGGGTTTTAAAATGTTTGTTTTTTCAACTGAGTTTTATTGGACTGGGCTCATCTTGGCAAACCCTGACTGTAGTACCTACGAGTTACCCTGTTGCATAGGAGGATTTAATAATCGCTTCTTACGTGAACATTTTATGTAATACGTAACCTGAGATGATGAATTTCTTACGATGTTCAGTGAATTATAAAATTCTGTGTTCTAGTAATGATTCTTACCTTTTTTCAGCTGGTCCAGTTATACAAAGCAACGGTCCAGTAAACCAGATATTTGGAGTTTTCAGAAGGGCTGTGCAGTGTAAATATTCAAGACAGTGCCCGTTGATTTGGAAGCTGTACATGCATTTTGTACACGAACAAAATAATGCGAAAATGTGTCACAAAGTTTTCTATTGGTCTCTTGAGCAGTGTCCATGGATTAAAGTAAGTTGATGGGTATTGAATGTACATGTAGTTTATTAAAACTTTTCTCTTTTAATTGATACTAAAGGTAAATCAAATTCTCCAAAAAGGATGAATAAAATAGCCTTGTACTAATACTGCTTTCATGTTGATTGCTGGTTATGTTTCTTTGGGATTGACTATAGTATGAACACCCTCATGCTTTTGTCACTATTTTTGTAATTAACTCTGAAAACAAAAATATCCTTACACAAAAAATATTCATCCGATAACCTGTTCCGAGGTGCTCATACTATAGTCATGCCTTTCTTTGTATCAAATTTATCGTATAGAAGTTTCACCATTATTATTTGTAAACATAATTCGTATTAGTTACGGTAAGCACAGGATGCACTCCTCTTTTTTGACATCTCTTCTGTAAAATAATAATTCTATATTGTAGTAATTACTTTCCCCTTGGAACTTCACAGATTTTACTTTTCCAGAAAATCTTAACCTATTTCAGAAAGCACAAGATGAGGTGACTTGAATTCAAAGTGCGCAATCAAGTGAGAAGATTCCATACTAACGAAAAATGACCTTATATACATGGAATTATACATTTCTGGTTTCCATTGGAGATCTACGGTAGTAAATTAAATTTACCTCTTCATCGTTTCTCCCTTAATTTCTGCTCCAAAATAGTTATCATTTCGAGCGAAGAATTCTCCAACCATGAAAGCGTCCACCGTTGGTAAATTTCGGTAGTACAAATTATTCCAAGCTGAATAATAGCAGACGTTGTCTGCTGCGGGCAGTTGTGACGTCCACCAATGAAATATCGTTTTTCTGTTTTTCACTAAATTTTGTCTTGATTTTCCTTATTTCTGCAAATGTTGAACTTTTTCAGATATATTTTAAGGATAACTTGATAGTAAGTGATTTTAATTGATTTACGAAATGAAACCTTCGTTTTGTGGAATTCCCTATTATTACAGTCAGATTTATCGCCTAATTTTATAAACCGGAACTATTACAGAAGTTGTCCATTCGTTTAGAAGCTTCTTCTTTCTTCAAATAGCACATTATAGTTTATGTAGTTCTTTTGCTAATGTCATTCCTCCCACTTTGGCTGGGTTATTACCTATTCCAGGTAATATGAAAATTTTCAATTTCTTATTGCAGTTTTAACCTACCATCTCGCTAGGTTCGGGTATCCACGGTTCTGCGGCATTTATTTCATGTGCGTTAAGAAGCGTATCGAAATAACTTTTCCAAACATCGAGAATTTTACTTGAATCCCTCCACATTCATTTTTAATCATCGCTAGCCTCAATTGTTTTTTCTAAATGAGTTTACTTCTTTGTGTAGATTTTTAAATTTATTTGTCTTACTGGTTTCCTCGGTCTCCTGAATTTTTGGCGTCATATATTTTAGCTTTTTGTTTCAGAATGCGTATGTAGCGTTACTGTAGTAGTTTACATTTGCTTTGGTTTTATTGCTTAGCCGTCGGTGTCTTGTTTGTTTCCGTTCGTCGTGAAGCTTGAGACATTCTTAACCGAGGTTTATTTTCCTACCGTTTCTTTTCATCTACTGGTTCTTTCGCTGTGTCACGAATTGCTTTTCACATCAATTTCATTATTAAAATCGTCTTTATTTCTCAAATCTGCTAAGATTTCGGTTTGGTACTGTCCTCGTACACTCGCATTTAGAACATGATGTACCTGTATCTAACAAAGCTACTGTATTTACAGCTACTATCTTAATAGCAATTCTATTTAAATTTGTGTCATTTTCTCCTTCACAGACACATGAAAATTGCGAGCAGATTGATTTCATGGGTTTCTGAAAACATTCTGATCTGATTTCCCTTCTAACTTGGTCTCTTTTCATATTTACTGAATTGTCACCTTCACTACGTGTTAACGTTGGTTCTCCTAGATTACAGGTATTGTTGATAATTTATTTGATTTACCTGTGTATCTTCCACTGTAACACCACCAACTTCACCAAAACACAAATTAACTGCTTCTTGTCTACATTTCTGTATCTGTTAGCTTTTTTTAATGTACTTGTATCTCTATTTACCACATTACTTCCTCCATTACCAGATGCTAGTGATATTCGATTATAATTATTTCTAGAGAGATATCTATTCTGACCGTAATTATATCGATTAGTGTAACTATTACGGTAGTTTCTATAACCATCCTGTTTACTTTTTGGAGTTTGATTCGGATTAATGTAATCTTTTCTTAACTTTCTCATCATACTTTAATGAGAAACTGTCCAATTTATTTGCAAATCTTAACAGGCCTTGCATGTGTGCATAATTAGCAATGCGTAACTTCTTTTGAATCGACACTGGTGACATATTAGAAATTGCGTGATATAAATGTTGATCACACCTAGACTTATGTCTAGGTGTCTACTTGTTTATTTATTGATGTATTTGATCAATGGAATTGCCACCTGATTTCGAAGATGTTCTCTCTTACGTGCTCTTTATGCTCTTTACTTCCGTAAAATTGTAGAAACTAGACAAACCACCTTGAAAGAACGCATTTTGTCTCTATTTAACTTAAACCATCAAGAAGCATTAGTCACCGTTGCTTTTTTCACTAAACGCATCTTGCCTTCATCGAAATTGGAACGGGATAAAAAGGTTGTCAGCTGTTCTAAATAAAATCGTGGATCAACAGTAAATATGGTGCAAATGCGTTGGAGATGGATATCGATTAGTTCTTCTGTTAAATTCTTTCATGAATTTTTTAACAAATTGAAAGTTAGTGTGTGTACCAATTCTAGTCCACATCAAGTCACTATCTTCTGAATGTGTTTGGCTATATTTGCCATCATGTTTTATTTCTCTAGGTACATAATGTTAAGTCCGGCTTTCTCAACCTCTTCTTCTTTTTTTTCTTTTTTTTTTTACATGGGTAGCATCTCACGTCTATCATTACAAAATTCCCTATAGAATAACTCATTGGCAACTTCCTTCATCATTGGCTTCATACGATCTCTCAACTCTTCATATTTCTCATTCATTGATTCTATTTTCTCGTTACAAGCTTGTATAACCTTACTGTTCATTGCGATTCAATGTCTCATGATTACGTGCATTGTCTGTAATACGAAGACCTTCAAACTTTTCAGAAAGACTGGAAAATTCTCGTCACATTTCTTAGCATTATTGTCATTTCCAAAGCTAGGTCTTTAAATTGCTTCTTTGTGCTTCCTGATGAAGTCTGCCATTCAGTTTTTGTATCTGCTGTAAGATCTTATTCATCATACGACCTTTCCTTTTCTTTTCTGCTTCCATTTCTGACAATCTTAATTTATCAAGACAACACTCCGCAGTACTCGTTTCTGTATCTTTATATATTTAAAAAGGGAACTTCACATAAGAAAACTTGATCCGTAAAAGATCCACAAAACTTATGGTTCTTAGAAAAAGCCCGAAGACTGTTAGCGCCACTTTTTCATTTTACGGGTGTTTCTTCTATATGATATTTAAACCCGTAACACTTTGTGGAACAGATAGATACGGTTCGAAACTATATCATCTATATAATATACAAATACTTTAAATGTTATACCATGAAACTCAAATAATCCTTTATTTTCATTTAAAGAAGTAATTCCTTAATTAACATAAACACAGCTTAGTATAATATTTATACTTAGTACGTAGGAATTACAGTTACAAATATTGCTTACTTCTTTCTTGAAATATAAGGAGTTTTTTTTTTCTAAAACATTTAGAATATATAACTTGCCATTCTTCATTCATCTTGATTATATTTCATTTTTCACTTTCTTCTGCGCAAAGTCAGAGGTTTGTGGCCATTTATTGTTGTTGCTGTTTCCGTATGTTCCTAAATAAATAATTAATTTTATTCACTCTTTTTCTTTTCCCAACTTATCAGCATGTGCACCTTACAAGTTTGTGTCTTTATTGTACTGCTAGAGTAGACTTGGTGATACTTAGTTCTAAGGAGGCTAACGAACTAACATAATCGAATCTATGTTGGGATTTGTTACGTTATTTAAGTGTTACCCGCCCGTGTTTTTGAACTCCAGTTACAATATACAACCTTCGAATAATATCAGTAGAAAGCACTTAATCAACATGGGCATATATTAAGACGATGTTGCTTCATCGAGTATGTGTTGTAATGAACGGTAGTGTTCAGTTTACAAAACTTTTTTCTGAACTCTCTTTTCTTCTAGATCAGCGTTCCGCAAACTATTTTCAAGTGCTGACCAATTTTATTAGTTTGGAGGTTCAGCGGACCACCCTACTCTTGCCCTCTTCGAAAACAATTTTTATCTCTCTTTTTAATGTTTTGAGTTACATATTAATACAAGTATTCTAATATTTTTCAAAGAACATTCATTAATATCCCCTATATTTTATATTAGGATTAATAGCTGGAAGAAACTGCATATTAGTTTCTGCTTAATAATTGAAGGCTAACATGAATATTTTATAGGTCTTTAAGCCATTTATTTTTCAGAATAAAATTTATATCATCTCTGCCTTACTTCACCCGCAAAAGACCTGTCGATCACGAACAGTACAAATTAAGGACGCGCTTATCCTCACACAAACGAGCGAGCGTATAATTCTCTAACTTTTGAATAGGCATAATATTCTTGTGTGTTCCGACCAAATGATTCTTTCTGATTCTACAGCAGTTCTCTTGGACTCGATTATTTCTAGTCTAGACTCAGGACCACAAGAGCAGACCTCGAGGACCATAGTTTGTGGAACGCTGTTCTAGATGAGTAATCCTATTCCAAAATTATGTCTGAGTTCCTCCTCAGTAGAAAGCGTCTTTACCCTGTCTTGTTCTATCTTGACCGTTCCACCGGATTTTCTGTATAGTTACTATGTCCATCCCGTACTTCTCAGTCTTGCGTACCGACGCCTGAATAGCGCTTGTTTTATATAAGGTTCGCGTGTTTTTCTAGCAGATTTTAAAGTCTTTCTTTACTCTTCTTGGAATCCCCTGAAGTAGATCCTGCCCGGATAGCTAAATGGCTTACCTTCGGAATATTTACTTCAGGAGAGTCCATCGAACAGAAATTTTTACCGTTTCTTGACACTAGCGGTGTAGAGTTGTGGGCTCTACGACCTCGCAGTAAAGGCCAGTATCCAAGATGTCTTCGTCTGTCCACCTCTGAACCTCAGGTGCCTTTCTTCACCATAATTCTTTTTTTTGGTCTTGTTTTCTACTAGCCTTTGTAGGACTCTCTAATAACTGCAAGGAAGCAGTACTGATGTTGCTCCGCCCCGGAAAATCTCAGGTACAAACCATATGAGGTGGACATTCCTCTATCCGCCACCAGGGGAGGCTCCGGGTTTGATAAAAATGTAGGAATAGGTAGTACTGAATTCTCATTTAAAAGCATTTAGGTTAGTTTTAGTAGGTTGAAATGTTTTGCACTTTATTGCGGTTTAAGTATAGAAGAACCTGTCTAGACACCCAGTCACAATATTTCGCTTGATACAGTCAGGCTTCATCGGATTGGTTACAAAAAAATCTCTTGAGTTCTTAATCATTAACCTTTCTGTGGCTTCAACTGAAGTATAAGCTTACACCATTGCTAACCACATGATTGGACCAAGGGAATTGTAATTAGATTTTGCTATGAACGTGTCTAGGTAAGCCTGTGTTATATAATTAGTACATTTTGGATTTTAACGCTTGGTGTTTACGTTGTGGATACACCTTATTTCTGTTGCCAAGCCATTTTCTTCTTTTCTAACGTTTTCAAGAACTAACATTATAGGTGAAAACTGTTTTGTGTATATGTGTGCTGTTTCAGTTAACTGGATTCTTTTTTTCCTTTCTTAAACGATTCATTCTGTTTGTGGGAAAATTACTAATGTTTATTGCGGACTGACGTTAAATAGAAAATGACTGTTAGAAGAGTTTGTTCTGTCTCCGTTTACTATTTCAGCATAGCTGCTCAACTAGCTTCGTCGAGCCGGTCCACTAAATTTTATGTTTTATTGTGTATCATTTCTCGAAACTGATAAATTGAGATGTCTTGTTGGGTTTTGACGTGTTGATGTTATCTGCATTAGACTCTATACCTTTAACTGAATAATTACTGCCTTGCGGAAATCGCAAAGACAGACTTATATTTCCTTACTGTACAGAGGAAAATAACGAGGAGAGAGGGCAATGTAGGTAAGCGTTAGAACGCTTATGTCGTATCGTGGAGGAAGTCCTGACAAGCTTTTTTATAGTTTGCGAGTGGTTGTCCGGTACAGGTGGTGTTCGGAAATCGGAAAATGTCGAAAGTCGGAATTTAGGAATCGAAGAAATTACCGAATTGACTTCGCAGTACGGTACGATAGCTTTCGTTTCTTTTCCGCCGTAAGCTAAAGCAACAGTAGATCGTGCAAACATAAACTACAGTTAAATCCAATAAAGGAGAAATGGTCATATGCTAACAGTTTTATCAAGGAATGAGAAAATCAAGTATGATTTACTTTTTAATTATTGATAATAAGTTCACTAAGCCGATTTCATTAATATAAGTGAATCCCCATTGTACAAACAAGTGGAAAACAAGACTGTCTCAACTTTTCTTCTCCCCTCCTAAGTATTCTATACCAGTAATTTAGAACTCTTAAAACTAAGATTGTAATTCAATAGTATAGTTTAGCTAATTTTTTAATAGTCAAATGTTGCTGCAATAATAGTTACAATACTATATTTTATTTTTCAGGCTTTGTACATAGATGGAGCATATCTTTTACCCAAAGAGTTAGAACAGATTCAAGACCTCCTTATTGAAAAAGACCTGCGTCTTCATATGATGCCGGAAGAATTACGAATTCTTCGTGGAATTGATGATGATAATGAAGAAAAACAAGAGGCGGAAGCCAATGAAACAACATGAAGGAAGGAGCCAGTGGAGCACTGGATGACTTCGCTAAATATTTCAAAAGGCTGTGGTTAGTAGCAGATACTGTGTCGCGAATGTGGTATTGAAATGTGTCAAGACGGTAATAGGGGAAGGGAGATATAATGTACTGAGTGTTTGTAATCAACAGTCCCATCGAATCAAACCCTGATAAGTGAGCCAGGAAAGTGTAATATTCATTGTTTCGTTTTTTACTCATTAGTTACCCAATGTTTTAATTTTTATTTATTTGTTATCACTTCTTGATAATTTATAAATGTTATCAATTTTATTTAGAAACTGTTCACAAGCTGTACTGAAACAGAAGTACGAGGTAATCAAGAGTCATACCGGTAAGGTATTTGAAAGTAATCTTTAAAACTCATCATTGTGGATGAATTTTGTGTTTTTAGTGAATCAGCGATATAAGATTTTGCTTATACAAAAAAAAAAGAAGTAACATTAAATGTAGTTAATGTTTGCCTTTCTCGAGTAGGAGATTGGAGTAAGGTATTAAAAGATTTGTACAGAGTTTGTGATATTATTATTATTATTTATTGAGTAGGACTGTTTTCTGAAGTAGCTTTAAGTTTGAATTATGTTATTACAAGAGTCACATCAAGTACATTTTTAGACCTGAAGTGACTAGCAATCGGCGATTCATTCTGATATACAGAAGGTCGTGTCCTATCGTCTATATGTGTCCGATTTGAAACCTGCACCCCTGCTCACACAATCAACCGATCCGAATGATTCAAACAGTAACAGGAAGCCTTCTAGTATCACGCCAAGGTCGCGCGTGTGTGTTGTGTGAATCATGGCACCCAAGGTGAACCGATTTTGGGAAGGCTACGTGGTAGCACTTTTCCACGCCAAGTTTTCCGTGATACAGATTCAGAAACAGTGCAGGGAAAATGGGTGTGCATTGGGAACAAGAACATAATTAATCGACATAAACACAACGACGTTCCAGCACTTCGTTCACCTACGAAGGGGGAGTAGAAAGCGACCGTGTACTGCTGTGACGCCACCTGTAGCTCGGAAGTTGCGGCGAATGGCCTTACAGGAAAACCCTCCTCCACAACGTGTGATGGCAAGACGAGTGCACGTGGCCCAATCGACTGTGAACCGCCACCTACGTAACAAATTAAAACTCCGGATGGTGTTTAAATGTCGTGGACATGTCCTTACTGCGGCTCATCGGAGGGACAGAAAAACCCGCTGCAGATGCCTCTATGAACGCCATCTATCCGGGGACAAGTGGAAGTTTGTAGCCACACACGATGAAGCATGGATTTATCTAGCCGATTGTGGCGAAATTCGAGCCATAGCGTACACCCCAGCGATGCAAAAACCCATCCTTACTTCATCCACCAGTGCAAAGCAAATTTCTCGAAGGGCTTTATGGTTGTCGCGAGATACTGCTATGAAGGCAAGTTAACGATTCGCCGAGTGCCTAACAGCTGCAAGATCAACCCCGCATTTTATCAACAACATATTCTCACACCAATTTATACAGATCTGCCCCGTTTGTATGGAAATGCAGTAAATCAAGTCCGTGTGCATATGGATAAGGCCTCATCACATACGTCGCGTTCTACCCAGCAATTTCAGCAACAGATGGCGACAGACACCGGCATCCAGGCTATTCCCTTCCAGGACATACCAGTGAAGTCACCTGATGCAAGTACCATGGATTTTTGCGGGTTTGGCCTATTGAAAAGAGCACTTACATCTCATCGTGTCACCACTGTCCGTTGCCTCTGGAAAGCCTGCCAGGAGGAGTGGCTCAAGATTGTCCTTCCTGTACTTCAACAGAGCCTCCTACAATGGAAGTTACGGTGCAGGGCTATTGCCATGAGACATGGTGCTCACATCGAAGGCAACTGATGGTGGTCCCGTGGTTTTTCATAAGGTAGGTGAGACGTCAAAATCTGACACATATAGACGGATCAACCTTCTGTATTTTGGAATTAGTCTTGATTACTTCTTATGGAAAGCTTAATTATTACAAACTACTTCTTAGACAGGGGGTCCACTCATTTTTCTATTGTTTTAACTCCTTTTTCGTGTGCTGTTATGGCATCTTCGGAGTTTAGGACTTGCTTTCGATTTTTCACCATAGGGAAGAGGACGAAGTCACAGGATGCAAGCCTTAAAGTGGGTGGGTAAGGAGCTTGACAGGAGGTTACCATCTATGAAAAAGGTGACATTGGCATTGTGAGCATAGCTAGATAGCAAAATCAAATTTTGATGAATTTCAGCTTATTTTTTTTTTTTTAAAAAAAAGCATTAAACCTCATCCGTACCATCGTTTAAAACGAACTATACATATACCTTTATGCATATTATGAAATGCATTTTCGTGGCACAAGAAGCTGCCTTTAACCCTTTCAGTCATACGGCCATGTAAATTTTTAAAGCTAAGAAGTCCACACTTTCTAAGAGTAATTTTGGAATTTCATATCTTTTAAACTCTGTATATTTCGATTTAGAAGTTTCAGGATATAATGATGAAAAAAAAAAAATCTTAGTCAAACATAACACACTTTGGGACCCTTTTTTTTGTTTTATTTGGTGTCTATCTCAATTTTGCTATCTACTTTTTTTTTTTTTAACTCGCTCGAACTTGTTTATGAATACGTCTCAACACATATAGATACATGAAACACACGTGTAAAGTTCATTCACACAAAGTTAAACGTCACACTTAGGGCAATAAAAGCTAGAGATCTTTCTCTCACGCTTTTCCATCCAATGCCTGTTCTGGCGCAGGACTACGAACAAAAAGATTGTAACAAGGATATGCACTGCTTGCCTTGGAAATGAATCGAATGTCACTCGTTTTAACTCTTTGTATTCAACACTACTTATAATATTTACACTGCACAATGATCATGAGACGTATTTTCTGTTGTAAAGTACTGTCTTTATCAAAGCACTCAACTTGTTAGAATTTTGACGGATTTGTAATGTTTGTTGACTAAGATGGATGCCAATTCTCACTCCTTAGATTTACAATTAACACCAAAGCTATTCGTTTTACATTTTAGATCTCGCGCTATCTTTCACATTATTGTGATTTTAAATTAGTTCTGAAGTTTGGTTAATTCCTTAAAAAGAGTAATGTTTAAATCACATGTTCCAATCACAGCTAATTAACAACGGTTCGAGAGTTTGTATTACAATTACATGTTAGACTGTCTAGCGTTATATCATAACAAATAAGAACCAGCTACATTTTAGAAGTAGTTCTATGGAGAACAAAAGGTCTTCCAGAAATAGTGTTGATGAAGTACGTCGAATGAAAGAAACGATCTTCTCACCCAAACCATAAGGTCATTAGTTAAAAACCGAGCCGCCGTAGCTCAGTGGTAGAGCATTGACGTAGCATTCGGGAGATCGTGGGTTCAATCCCAGCGGCCGACCATCCTGACTGAGATTTCCCAGGTTTTTCTGTCACACCAGGCAAATGCCGGGATGATACCTACAACTTTGGCCCTGGCCGACACCTTCCCGTATCCTTTTCCTTCACCTATCCCGGCCTGAGCCTTTAGATGCCTAAAGGCCATGAATAACATTCAAATTCACATAGTTGAAATTTAAACTACCATCGTCTACTGGAGACGACGTTGCAGAAGTAATATGTTTTACTTAAAACTTCCATGGTGACTCTTCAGGATAGTCTGTGAGCAATAGAGATGTGTCTCCCGGTGTGACCAAAACAAGCATGCCTGTGTTTAATAGCTTTTCCGTTACTGTGTTAACTTGGAAACCCCGATGATTGGCTTTTTTCTGGAAACCCCGATGATTCGACATGGGTATAACCTTTGAAATAATCGTACGATTGCTTGTTATCTATTACTAGGCAAAATTTGAGTCACTAGAAAGTTCTAAACTTCTTTTGCGTAGTAGCAAAGAGTTGGTCATTACCCTCTTTTAATCGTCAGAACCTTATACTGGTTTTTTGCTGAACATTTGCTCATACGAAGTTTGTTAAACGGTTTACATCAGAGCATCATGCGATGCTTATAATCTGCTTTTCAGATTAATTTAATTGTGGA
>JAGDQP010048425.1:0-14753 GCA_022664845.1 Lepisma saccharinum
TATTCGCTATTAATTGTTTAATATTTTCAAACTGTCTTTGATGCTCTTCAGTCCAGTTCCATCTAGAATTTTTTCTAACCGTGTATGCAACATATTAGCATGTGTAGCCAGATGTGGAACACTTTTTTGAAAGTAGTTAGTCATACCAAGAAATGCTCTGAGCTGCGATATATTTTCTGGTTTAGGACACCTTTGAATTTTCTCTTTATGTTTTGCCAACGGAATATATCCTTCTGCGGACAACGAATGACCTAAATATTCCACTTCGCGTCCGCGTGCAAAAAAATGGCATTTCGTTTCGTTGACTTTGCTATTAATTGCACTATAATGAAGAGGTGCATATTTACCCATATTGCTGCATTCCTGTAGAAGATGTGCTTTGAAACGGTCTTGAGGTTTTATTTTGTAGGAACTAGAAAACCAAAATTTGTCTAATTGTACTTTTATGATTTATTAGAATCAAGATAGATTGACCCAAATGTAGAACGACAATTCGTTCAAAACTCTTCCGTGATTTGTAAAAGCAAAACTCATATATTATTCCAATTCTTGTTCCTGTATTTGATATAAAATTTTCCAGGTATCAACATATAGCCTTGCTAAAACTCTATGTATGGTATCAATACCTCTGTGAGGATACTATTTATAGTAAAACAGGAATAGTTCGCGCAGTAGGAAAGAATCCGAAGGTCCTGGAAAGACGGGAAGGAATTGTACTGACGTGTTGGTAGTGAAGTACAAGTGAATACATTACTGGCAGATTCGTCTGGTGAAATTTTGTGTCAGTTGAAATTTATCATGAACTTTGTGCACCTACGAGACAAGTGAATTACTCAACTTTTCATAAGCGTAATATACATTTTTAAAGGAACTGTTTTAAATGTATATAATTATAAATAAAGGTGTACCTGATTTAGTTCGTTGTCAGATCTAGAGTTGTACGGAGTTTACGATCTTTCTGGAAATTGGCACCCACGCTAGGTGGTGCGTAAACTGTCCACCTTAATTAAGATACTTGGATCAAGCGTAAACTAGAAGAATTTGCGGAGTACAATGACATGAGATATTACCCAAAGTTATGTATAAATCAGAGTTAGATTTTTGTGTCATTTTTGGTCCTGGCCCACTACTAGACGGAGGAATACACTGTGTAAACAGCATAAAATTATTTTCCTCTGTCTACTTACGATTATATTAGTAAATGTTATGAACACTTATTGTAAGAAAAACGCGTAGAAAGCAGTGGTATTTTCCGCTGCAAAAAGACAAGGACAGATATAATGATGAAGTCACCAACCTGGAGAATATGTTCTACATGCAATGAAAAGTGTAGAATAAATATCGAATTGGATATATGCGATATGTCTTCCAAAGCATTTAGAAATATTGTAAAAAATCTGTTAATGAGCATTGTAAGCATCGACACTCTAATTGGGCTACAAAGCCTGTTGTATTTACAATAAATTAATTGATATAAGTAACATTCTTCCTACTTTTATAGGAAAATATATCAGCGGTTCTAGTTTGAGAAGATTTTTATTGATACAAACCATACGAAGGATTTCCCACCTATAGGGGAAAGTCAGGATAAATTTCGCACAATCAAACATAAAATCACTGGAATTCTATTTTGTATGCAAACCTCTAAAAAATCACACAATATATTCTTTAATATCTTATACAAAAATTACGCGCTATGAATCTGTGATATGTCATTGTAAGCTTACTGATTTTTTTTCAAAACCCTACATTTCCACAATCTCTCCTACTAGGGTAAGTAAGATTGCGCACATGGATAGGAAAGACTTCGCATGAGAATAAGATACACTCGATAATACGAATCAAACATAAAACTAACTACTTGTTGTGAGCCAAACTATGTGTTACAAATAGTTATTATCTAAAGCGGCCTGAATATTCCTACTAAATGTTACACTTCCTACACTAGGTAGTGTTTATAAACTTTACTAATACAATCGTAAGTAGACAGAGGACAAGGGTTGTATAATCTTCACACTGTATATCTCTCTATGAAGTAGTGGGCCAGGGCCAAAGATGACACCAAAATCTAGCCTTTATTTATAGATAACTCTGCGTAAAATCTCCTCCATTGTATTAAATGAATGTACTGCGCAAATTCACCTACTTTGCGCGCATCGCAACTATCTTAATTAGGGAGAAATGTTTACGCACCACATAGCTAGACTGCCAATTTCCTGAAAGACCGCAAACTGCGTACACCACTAGTTCTGATAACAAACTAGCTCAGGTATAGCTTGATTTATAATTATTTAACAGTAAGATATTTACTTTGTTCTTGGAGGAAATGCATTGAATAATAGCACCAAGTTATGCAAATACCTTTCCAACTACAATCGCATGACATTATTACATAGAAAGTTTGGAATTACTATTAAAATTAGTAAATTAAAATTCCCGCAAGAATTTTTACTTGAAGAGGGATCCTAAGCTACTATCCTTCATCTGATAGTTCACTGTTCCTTCTGTTATATACCACTCCTTCTTCAACAGTAAACTTCTTCTGAACACTCGTTGGTAACTGGAATACGAACCTAAGAAGGACACGTGGCAGGTAAATTCTCATTTCCTGAACTGAATTGATTATTATTAATTGCCTTGAAATACATATTTATTGTCATGGAACAACATATCTCATTAACAGAAACTCTCGTGTTTTGTGATAAGTATCACTCAGAAACTCGTAGTATTGCTACACGCATATAGAAACACAACTTTAATATAGAGCTTTAATAAATGTCAGCTATATTACTATACACTTGCATGCCAAAAGCCATGAGGTAGCATATTGTAATGAGCAGAGCTGTTTCTTTAGATATGAGAAACGTAGTAATTCAAGGCACATTCTATTTCATAATTTGACAAAAGGTCTCTGCAGAACTGTTGAGCAATACCATCTGCATAGCCACCTTTAGATCTTTGTTCTTTTTATAAATATTTAATGGAAGTTTTTCGGTTCGAACAGGATTAATTTCATAGAATTCAAGACTTTCAAGTCTAGAACATGAAATTGCAAATTGCTTTAGAAGTTAGTTTTCAAGTACAAAATAAAGTTATTCTGAACACACTCTTTAAACAGCAATTTTATTACGTCAACCCGTCGAAATTTTAGGTATTTCTGACATGCAAATTGCATGTATTGAACACTTTTGTTATTATAGGACTTAATTATGGTAGCAAAGCTCCAAATAGAGATAGCCCAATAGAGTTTTGTACTAAGAACTACCTCTCACAGGTTGTCCACATCGTTCTGTTCAGTTGGAAGTGTCTTGATTTTGGATTCCGAGTTGGCAACCCTGTATCGCTTACACGAAGCGGAATTCGACACCGGAATTTTTTTTTCTTGTTTTGATCTCAGGAATCACCTCTCGAAGTTTTTCCACATCTTTCTGTTCTGTTACAATCTTCAACAGTCGATTTTTTATTCCAAGTTGCCAACCCTGTATCTCTTACACGAAACGGAATTCGAAAATTTGGCATAAGACTTTTTTTCTTGTTTTGATCTCAGGAACCACCTCCCGAAGTTTTTCCACATCTTTCGGGTTCACCCTGTATATATACAGCGTGTCCATAAAGTCCGTTGCCACCCGTGTATCTTCGAAACGACTGCGAATATGAGCAGACGCAAAAACACGTTTTTCATTATTTTGAAGAGCTTTAATTTTGAGCTATAAAAGTTCCACCCCAGACTCCCGATACGGGGGTCAGCTTGAAAATTTCAAATGGCAAAGGGGGTCGAGTAATATATCGTTTGAAAGGTCTAGACAAAAGAAATATTTTGCCGAAAGTTTCAAGTCGCTATGTTGACCCCATCCAAAGTGGCAGCGGTCACATTTCGTGTCCATAAAGCCTGTTGCCACCCCGTGTATCTTCAAAACGACTGGGAATATAAAAAAACACACACAAGAACACGTCCTTCATTATTTTGAGAGACTTGAATTTTGAGCTATAATAGTTCAACCTCAGCCTCCCCAAATTGGGTTACGGGGGGTCAACTTGAAAATTTCAAATGGCAAAGGGGGTCAAGTAATATATCGTTTGAAAAGTCTCGACAAAATAAATATTTTGCCGAAAGTTTCAAGTCGCTATGTTGACCCCATCCAAAGTGGCGGCGGTCACATTTCGTGTCCGTAAAGTCCGTTCCCACCCCGTGTATCTTCAAAACGACTGGGAATATTATAAAAATGCAAGAACACGTCCTTCATTATTTTAAAGGTCTAACATTTTGAGCTATAAAAGTTCCACTCCCTGTCCCCTAGGTGGAGTGAACGGAGGTCGGGGTCTACGTGAAAATGCAAAATTTCAAAAGTGGTCGACTGATACATAGTGTCAACGGGTTTGACACATGAAATAATTTTGGGAACCTTAGAATTTCAAATTGTTCCATATTCCAAATGGCAGTAAGTTATAAAACGAAACTTCTATTTTTCACTCAGACAGCAAGAGCTCTAGAAGTTACTGTACCTAACTGTTGTTGTCATGATTCTTTTCGAAGTTCTAACGTACCCACAAGTAAGCTGCTATATTAGTCCATAGTTTTGTAATCCTAGGAACATTTCGAAACATTTTCTTTTCCTTTAATTTTCTTTATTAGAGTTTGCTGATGAATGTAAATTGTCAATGTTGTGAAGAGGTTCCAAATTGCTGACAATGAGTTTTCCAGCGTGTTTCTACGTACATTTGCCTTAACCACTAAATAGTGTCTTTCCAGTTACACTTTGCTGATTAAAGTTTCGGAGATACACGAGTTGAAGTTACTTATTTATTGGCTGAACATGTAGAAACTATTCAGTGGTTAAGGCATATGTACCTAGGAACATGCTGGAAAACTTATTGTCTGCAATTTGTAACCTCTTCACAAAACTGACAATTTACATCTATCAGCAAACACTCATAAAGGAAATTAAAGAAAAGGAAAATGTTTCGAAATGTTCCTAGCATTACAAAACTATGGGACTAACATAGCAGCTTACTTTTATGTATGTTAGAACTTCAAAGAGAATCATGACAACAACAGTTAGATACAGATTTTGCTGTGAAGAGTAACTTCTAAACCTCTTGCTGTCTGAGTGAGGAATAGAAGTTTCGTTTTTGAACTTTCATCTTACTGCCATTTGGAATATAAAACAATTTGAAATTTTCAGGTTTCTCCAAATTATTTCTTGTATCAAACCCATTGACAGTAGGTATCAATCGACCAAGTTTGTCATTTGACAATTTTACGTAGACCCTGACCTCCGTTTACTCCCCCTTGCACACATGCTTACTTTGCTTGTCGTAGTGCAAATACGCTCATGAAGCGTGTGTTAGAATCACTGCTAAAGATGAAGGACCATTTTCTTGTCCCTCATGTGAGACGTGACGTTCTAAACTTCTTCGTTGGTTTTACACTTCTTATTTACTCATATGTATATTCACTTGTTTTTCACAAATTTTGGCATTTTGCATGAATACAATATTCTTAGTTTTCCAATGTCATATAAATTATGTATGATTGTAATTTATATATCTCAGTATGCAGCATATATGAGTGATACAGGAATATTGCACATCACTTTTGCCATACGCTCTTATTTTCTAGAGCGGACCATATTGGTTACACCATGTTCACAATATGGCCCACTGGCAATATTTTAGTTTTCGATTTATTACTTTTGTATACGTCATTTCTAGTAAGCAGATTTATTTTTTCATTTGTCCAAATAGTCTCCAAACTTGATGGTTCAATCGATTCGCACGAATAAATAGTGAAAAAAAAAATCAACAAAGTTAAGGTGGGCCATATTCGGACCCCTTGGCTTGCTATGCATTCGTCACTTAATATGATAACTAATTTTCGGAAGGAATCCAAATCATAACCTTTAACTGTTTTTCTACATATTGTGAAAGATGAACAACTGCCAAGTCGTAAGGATTATGTCATGTCATATCACGAACGGCAGTTGACAAGGTTCCTTCATAGTGGTTCATATATCTGGAAACACCATTTATATTTTTAAAATTTATTATGAAAAACAAACGTATTTTTATTATTACTAGGTAGAAGGTATAATCTGTTATAGTACTTAATAACGGACGTCTTGAACGCGGACTTGCCATAAATTTGTTCCTGCAATATTAGTTGATTAAAATATGCAAGCCTTTTCTCCTTTAAAATTGTTAGAGAAAATCCACATTCATATAAATTACTACTCTATACTTAAGGTTACTTACTTAGAAGAAGGATGACTTATTTGGACACCATGTTGAAAACCGTCTCATTAAATCTTCCCTATAGCTTTTAAATTGGAACAAAGCTGAATGTAATATCAAGTTGGAATAAAGTTTTGCATAGTTAATTTGATGTTACTTTATTCTTGTAGAAGAGTGCATTAAACAGCTTCTCCAAATGATGCAGATTCATTCCACAAACGTTCGCATGGCATTCTCACATAAAAAGCATGGTATTATTGTTAAAAGGAGTTCATTGGAATCCTTTGGATTTCTTACCTGAATACAAAATCAACTGGTCCACTATCATTTGTATGGCCATTGCATATAATGAAACTGCTACATCTACAGTCAAACTCTTTATAATTGTCCTTTCGTAACTTGTATACGAAGGTAACAAGGTCATTTGGGAACTATTGATTTTCATTGGCTGAACTAGAATTGATTATTATTGAATTCTACGTGTTAATAAAGTCACGCAACATAAGCATATCAAGATGTTTCATTCAAAGGGAACGCCAGGGTTTCGTGTTTCATATCATTCAGAAACTCGTGGTGTTTCTCCACGCATATTACAACACTGCTCTATTAGCAATCTATATAGCGCAATGAAATAATTAGATCAAACTAATGTCAGCTTTATGAATTTTTATTAACCCCCTAAGTCCTCGTTTAAGCCAGCGGAACCGAAATCGTGTGGCTCTCGCGCGGTTTCCTCATGTACAATTGTCGAGGCTGCGTCTTGTCTGCGGACGTTCTACGGCAAGAAGTCGAAGAGACGAATCTGATTCAAGAGCAAACCCGTAGTAATAAATTTACATATTTCTTACAATTTATCTACAAATGTATATTATGCAATTAAATTTATTAGTTAACTTGAAAGAGCATATATTGTTTGAACATTTGCGCAGCGTCCTGCACGCCATAAAATCGCACACATACCACGGGTATACATAAGTAGTTTCCGGTTTACCTAAAAGATGGCGCCAGCGAAAAGTACGCAGCGTATTCATTTGACACATACGTAATTTTGTTCGTCTGACATTAAACTACAAATACACACAAGTTGAGTCCGCCAAACACTATCGTCTTTGTTTTATCGTTCAGTGATCATGTCGAAGTTTGTGCCTGAAAAAGAACATTTGCGGTACGCATTGCTTTTCTTATTTAATCAAAAGAAAAAGGCTGTTGAAAGTGCTCGTGTGCTGGTAGAAACATATGGTGAACACGCTCCATCGATTAGAACATGTGAGACATGGTTTCGATAATTTAAAAGTGGTGATTTCAATGTCAAAGACAGTGCGCGCTCTCGTAGACCACAAAAATGCGAAAACGAGCAATTGCAGGTGTTACTGGAGGATGACCCAACTCAAACTCAACAGCAATTGGCAAAAGCATTAAATGTGTCACAAGAAACAATCAGCAGACGTTTACGAGCAATGGCGAAGATCAATAAACTGGATAAATGGGTCCCACACGATTTGAATGAACGTCAAATGGAAAATCGCAAAGTCACTTGTGAAATGCTGCTTCAACGCCACCAAAGAAAATCCTTTTTCTATCGAACTGTGACGGGTGACGAAAAATGTATTTATTTTGAAAACCCGAAGCGGAAAAAATCGTGGCTTTCATCTGGCGAAGCCGGTCCTTCAACACCAAGGCCAAATCGCTTCGGCAAGAAGACCATGCTTTGTGTCTGGTGAGACCAGAGCGCTATTGCATATTATGAACTCTTGAAGCCCGGCGAAACCGTTAATGCACAACGCTATTACCAACAAATGATTAATTTAAATCACGCATTGATCGAAAGACGACCGGAATGGATCCGAAGAAATCGCAAAGTGATTGTGTTACACGACAATGCGCCATTTCACACAGCAAAACCAGTGAAAGACACCTTGAAATCGCTTGGATGGGACATCCTTCCGCACCAGCCGTACTCCCCAGACCTGGCGCCATCTGACTATCACCTCTTCGCAACAATGAGGCACGCGCTCGCAGAGCAGCATTTCAGCAATTTCGAAGACGTTGGAAAATGGCTCGGCGAATGGTTTGCCCCAAAAGACAATAAGTTTTTCTGGCATGGTATGCATCAATTACCTGAAAGATGGGCGAAATGTGTAGAAGCCGATGGTCTATATTTTGAATAAAACAAAATTAACTTCCCTTGAAAATTACGTGTTTTCTTTACCACATAAACCGGCAAAAACTTATGCATACACCTGGTATAGCGGTGTCCACGAAAAAAAGAAAACGAGTGATCGTAGATCAATAACTTCCCAGTCGGAAGGTCCTTCAACCCATGCAAGCAGCCTACCAAGTAGACTGAGTTTTTTCCAAGTTTTTTCTTCAGGCATAATAGACAAATACCACGATGGTATCTTTAACATAGGTTCAGGTATAATCTCTTGCATCCCTACCCTTTCCTTTCCTGAGTCGTAGTTGCCTGGAGGCAGTCAATAAAAATTATTTCAATTGCAACGAAAGAAAACACGTTACACACACACACTTTTACAAAACGTTATGTAGCTATTTTGTTTTCGCTTGTAGCTAATATAGACTCTGTTTAGTTCTTTAGGGGCAGATGTACGAGTAGTCGATTTGTTTTATCATGTACGTAACTGGGGAATATGACCAGTGGAAAGTCAACCTTTTTTAACATTAGACACCTTTTACATTAAATATCGTAGGAAGTTTCAGACAAAAGCAGTTTTTGTTATGTTCTCAGTTGACGTGTTACGAAGTATCTCAGTCACTTCCCAAAACTTTTCATTTCACAATGGACAGAACAAGAGATTCAACTATTCACAAATGCAGCTACTTAGGATCACCATTCACAATTAAGACAGCGAAAATCACATAACAGCTTCATCTTCGCTACAAACTAATATCATCATGTATACAGTAAGAGGGAGTTTTGTCACGGAACATGCCTGAAATTAAAGTAAAACTTTCGTACGCACGTACAGGGTGATTAGAAAATTGTTATGATTCTTCCTTTGTCACTACGTTTTAACAGAGGAACAGAACTGTTTTAATTCCTTTGTTATTTGTTTCAGTAAGTGGAGAAAGGGTTTTTGTACTTCCGATTACCTTGAAATAATTCCCAAAAATACACAGCGATAAATTGATTTTTTTTAAAAAAATAAAAACAACATTAGCCAATTCTATGACAATACGGCGTGGTGTCCGTCATGAATAAAGAAACCCACATCTCTCTGACAAGGCTGGTATACTTCAATAACAAGAAGAATCTCGAGAGTAACAGTTTCAGAAGTATACCACCTCCTTGTTGAGACTTCATTCTACAACGAAACATAGATAATGACTTAAGCAAACACGACAACAAGAAATGATTATTACCTTTTACTTTCCACCAATCAGGGGAACGTACTAACTAAAACTTCACTATTCTTCTCCTAGCGTTGCCCTCCCATTGGGCTAGCGCATCTGCAATTCCTCTGTCAAATTTGATGAGTCAAGGGATCAAAAACAAGTTTTAACATATAAATGCTAGAAATTCCTTCGTATACAATGTTTTTGTATTCATAATTCCAGTACACACCAAGCTATGTTCTACACCTACGATGAGAGTGTAGCTGAGAAATGCCTAATGAAGTAACATAATTTTCGCTTTACTATCGAAAGTTTAAAATGTCAAAATGATAAAGAAACTGGAGATTTCCAGCGATTAGTGAGGTGATAAAGATCATCATCCTGTGTCACGACTTCTAGAGCTCTTAATGACTAGCAGCTTCCACGTGATCCTTCAGTATGTCGTACTAAGAGGACACAGTTCTCTACCTTGTCAAAGAGATTTCGGAAGTGCAAGAAGAGTTCTTGGTCCTTCGGATCAAACATATACTCCGGAACAGTACAAGCCCATGATAGTAAGAAAGGGAACCAACCCAATATTTCCGTTGTAACCAATCCAAACTGACAACACATTTTGTTGCTCGACGTTTTTTAGAATACTCTAAAAAGTGTGGGTTATACCGAGTTATACCGAGCTTCACAATTAGTTAGCGTCTTCATGTGATATTCAAACCTGATGAATCTTGATATATTACCCCCTTCCCATTTTGGATTTAGTATCGCACATGTTCAAACTCAAGAAGAAGAGAGGCTCTGTTACTTCGTTATACACGAAAGCATAATGGAGGGTGTTATCAATGAACTCCAAGAAGCTGTCTGATGTTGTACTGTTGTGTTTCAGATGAGTATAAAGATTTCTAAAACAGGATTGAAGTGTTTGTTTACCATTTAGCCCAGTCAAATTAGACAAATCGATGGAAAAAATCCCGAAGTTTTGAAATTTTGCCAAATGGTTCGTTGGTACCTACAGTACAACATACTAAAAATTCTGGAGGGTGGGGGATGAGCGGGTGGCTGTTTAAAGGTGGCTTAATAATCCTAGCAAAAAATAGTCTATGTACAAAATAAAAGTACACAAAATTTCATACAAGAAATGCCATCTTCATTTTTGTCGTAGCATTAATATTTTCAAAGTTATAGGGTGGACAAAACATTGCTATTTAAGAAAATAGTCATTTATTTAAGGTTTATCATTACATTTAAAGCAATTTACGAGTAATTATGTAAATTTATGTTAACAACCGATAGTGTCACGCATTAGGAACCTTCAAATATATTGAAAATTTGTATTATCGTGATATTAGGTAATATCGTGATAGTTTTCTGTCGCCGTATCACGAAATATCCTCGCCCGGGAGAAACTGCCTGTTTCCTACGTGTTTTGTAAAGGTCATACCAGTCAGCGAGCCAAAAGGTACTAGGCAGAAACACGCGTGTTGACCAGAAGAAAGAAAGATCAACTATCACGATATTATCTATATCACAACAATCTTTACAATATGAACAATTAATCACTTAACTTCAATTTGTAATTAATGTTATACCTTGAAAAATGATTTTTTTCAAAGTTCCGGATCTTCGGGCACATCCTCATCAAGCTCTTCATCTTCTGGTGGAGGGAAATTGGTGCAAGTTCCCTAACAATTGCCACAGAGTGAAGTGCATTTTCTGTGACTATGTGAGAACGCCCACTGGTCAGATCGTACACTTCTAAAAATGGTTAGAACGCCCACAAAAACGGTCAGATCGCCCACCAAAACGGCAAAACAGGCAAATTCAGAATTGGTCAGAACGCCCACTCGTAAAAATGGCAACAACGTTCACCAAAATGGTCAGAACGCCCACTGGTGAGGTCGCCCACTTCTGAGACTGGTCAGAAAGCCCACATAAACGGTCAGAACGGCCACCCTCGAAAGCGGTCAGAACGCCCACTTTGAAAAGGCTCAGAAGACCCACAAAAATGATCAGAATCCCCACAGGTTATAAAATACAAATCCTACGAAGGTACACAATTAATACTTTAAACTTTTGCAGTTTAATAAAAATAATGGAAGAAACCTCGGGAAAACGTTCACAAAGCCTACCAGTCAGAACGCCGACTCTTAAACAATTGATTTGGAGTTCAGTCGGGGGTTGTGCACATAAGCTACCACCAGGCTACAGCAGCGAATATACAATTTATATGATAATGTTGCGTTCGCGTGGGTTTCTTTTTTTAAGTATAATTACCTGCTATGTGTTATTGTGTTGGTATATTATGCGCACTCATAATAATAACTTGGTATGTATATTTATGTTTAAGTGGAAGTAAAGTATACTGACCTTAACCCCGCCATAATAAATAAGACGAAATAAATGAAAATACCATTACAACAAACATTAATAAACGATTCTAAAAATGTGGCTTCTGAACGATCATGGACTCAGCGGTTAAATTTCATGCTAAAAACATTAAAATTATTTTGTACGTTTCAAAAAGACCCTATTATTAAATTTGTATTTCTCAATAAGAGTAATATATCGCCTTGAAAAGCAAAATCTATATCATGTAGAAAAGGGAAATTGAAAACACTCACATTAAAGCAATACGAACCAAATAAAATATTCGTTGAAATATAATTTAAAATTCAAGTTGTTTTCATCGTGGGAATGAAAACATGATAAATGTTGTTAATTTCATTCTATTAGCTTTTAAGTACACTTTTTATTTAATCAACTTGGAAAGGCAAATATGAAGCTTAATTTAAGGAACCATTATCACATTCAGCCGTTTTCTATCCCTGTTGGATAAAAATATCCCCCCTTCACTTTATACATATCTCGCTCAGCTGCAAACCTCATCAATGTAGCTCCTGAAAAATGTTTAATTTCATCTACCCATCTTGCATTTGGACGTCGTCTCGGACTTTTTTTTCTTGATGAAAAATGAAAATGTATTTTCAAGATGGGAAATGAATGCCAAGATCGGAATTCGGGAAGATCGGGTCAAAAGTGACCCATACAGTTAAAGTATTCTTTTGTCCATTAGTCATTAAATGGAAGAGTAAAATTCTGTGTAGTCCGCATACTGTCAGCAATGTAATCGCTTCATATGCAAGAATCAGAAAACAACAAATACGTGTGAGAGTGAAAGTGTGAGAGTGAGAGAGAGGAAGGTAGTTTGATTCTGATAGTTTTATATGTCGTACTTTATATGTGTAAATATGTAAGAGACTCATGGTACCTTTATTTTTGTGCAGCCATGAAAATGGTTGCAAGGTTAATATGATGTATTAGTTTTTTTTCTGTGTGTTCCATTATTTTATAGTATCTACTTGAAAAAATAAAATAAAATACAATAAGTACTATACAATGAATACACCCATACTCTAAAATACCTTGATTTTGAACAAGTACTTTATTTCATACGAGAAATATACATGCGTCGAGAATGACTCATCTTGACGTTCCGTGAGATGAAATTATCTTGGCGTTCCGAGGGTTAAGGATCATTCATATACAAACATAATTTAAGAAAAATAAATATATACAAGAAAAATAAGCGACAATAATAACTCACAGAAAAGTAGGAGTAGACTTGCACTTGGAAATATATCCTTCAAACTGCTGTTTGGATGCAATTATTGTTTGCCGTTAATACCGTAATTTTGAGTTTCTAATACAAATTATAGATAGGGAAACTATATACAGCGGAAAAAAATATTTGGACAAGTTCGACAAAAAGGAAATCAGACTATCACACGTAAAACATGGACTATTTCGAAATCTCTTTTACCTTTTTATGATAATTTGGATACCTTAGATAAAGTACTTAAGAAATAACTGCCACTCGATACACCTGGAAGGTAACAGGCAACGAAAGAGTGACGACTACGTACATTCATCGCAAAAAGCAGTATTTGGACAACCAAATACTACTCTCGAAATAAATGTTCTAGGTATCCTTTTGTGTACAAGAGCAGTCTACTTAGTGTACTGAAGCAATCCACACGGTGTTAGGCAAGTCAAGCTTGTTGCAAAGTCATGCTTTACCGTTGGATACATCATAAAGCAACGTAAACAGAGCAATTATTGTGGAATAGAATCTGTTCTGGCCAACCAAGAAAACTAACAGCCCGGAATGAAACTTATATTCTTCATTCTGTGAACAATACTCAAAGAATTAGTGCTAAGGATTTGGCTACTTCACAAACCTAGAACCAAGGCCGCCTATCAGGAGGGGGGGGGGGGCAAGGGGGTGCTTGTCCCCCCACCTCCTAGCCAGGGAAATTTATATTTGGCAAGATAGAAAACAAGAATAAAATGTTTATATGTTCTTTCTATATTATACATTTTGCTTTTGATTATATACTTTAATTTTTTTTATTTATTGTCAACACAGCAAGCTTTATAGCCCTATTAGAGTGTCGATATTTACAATACTCTATTACATACATTTTTATTACAATATTTATAAATGATTTGGAAGGCATATCACATATATCTAATTCGATGCAAGTTATACACATTTTGTACGTACTACATATTCTCCAGATTGGCGACTTCGTCATTAAATTGACGTTGCCCTTTTGCAGTGAATTTGAATTTATTTTAAGGCCTTTAGGCAACTATGACTCAGCCCGTATGGATGATGATGGGATGAATTGGTGGAATGAAGAAAGTGGGAGCACCCCGAGAAAACCCATGCACACGGTGTTTGTCCACCACAAAGCCCACATGGTATGAGCAGGGACCGATCCGACGACCGCTAGCACCAGAGGTGAGCGCTCTACCAACTGAGCCACCGTGGCCCCGCCTTTTTGCAGTGTTGTCTACGCGTGTTTTTAATGACGGAACACGAAATTGTAACAATGATACTAAGCTTGTGCAGTCTAAACCATTTTAAACTATTTTCTTAAGAAATAATAATCAGAAATGCCCGTCTTTGCTCTAACGAACATAAGCATAGTACATTTTCTCTAATGTAGAAAAGTTGTTAAACTTTCTTCCCGTCCTTATTACAAATCCTAACATTTTAAAAGCTTCATTGACAATATTTGTCATGTGGCTGTTCAACGTTGATTTCATATCAAACGTAACACCAAGATCGGGCCTACTTAATGCATATGTGAACTTAATAATTTAATCGA
>JAGDQP010048426.1:0-14751 GCA_022664845.1 Lepisma saccharinum
GCCGCTGCTGTAATGCTAAAGAAAATGAACACGTGATAATAGAAAGATTTTGCAACAAATACCGCAACATCTTTTCTCACTTGTCCACGTTCCTTGCTCACCAAAAAACTGCTCGTTTTGAGTTTTATGGATCGTAAACTAAAAACCGCACCAGGGTCAACCGAATTCGTAACCAATCTCTTCCGGCTTCTTCTTCTTCTTTTTTTTTTTTCCCCCTTTCAGACAAGGTGATTCGTAGATCTTCATCTGCCAGCAATATTGAAATTAATATTAGTGTTTCCTGAAATACGACGAAACTACCGTTTTCTGTTTCGAGGTAGGTAATACGTAACTTAACAGACTTCGGCAATGGGTAGCCACGCTGGTTTTGAAGCCCGTTTCGACCATCCTGACTGATTTTTTCTGGCTTTCCCATCAGCTTCACCAGGCGAACGCCGGAATGGTACATTAAGTAATGCTTTGCACGTTACCTTCCATATCCTATCTTCTCCCCTCCCCGGCCTAAAGCCCAACGTCCTAAACGAGCGTGTAAGCTTCTAAGAACGGGGCCTACAGTTTAACGTGCGCTCCGAACCACTTGTGTGCCCACCGGGTATCGAACTCGGGATCCCTTGATTACAAGGCAGCGAGCGTTACCACTCATCCACGGGGGACACTAAGTACATCACAGGAAGGACACTTTTGAAATAACCAATCTTTAATAGAGAATAACTCAGCCTGTAGTCTCAGATGCTGTAAAAGCTGCAATTTGGCTCTAATCTTTAAGTGATTTCCTGACTCTTCTTAGGCACCATGTTTTTCCAGAAGTTCATGGGGGGGATGATGATGATAAGTGTTCTGTTCTGGGACAGGTCGTGCCCCGAAGGTCCCTGGGCAAGGTGAACCGTGGAGATTTGCCATTGCCTTCCATCGGATGATTCCTAGGACCTACAGTTTAAGGTGGTCTAGCAACTATTGTTCCAACTGGGTATCGACACCAGAACGTTTTACAACCATACAATTACCATTCCCTCAACGCCTGTTGGAGTCAAAAGAACCAGAGTCAATGAAAATTATTTGTCTTCCCTTGTATATATTGCCGGATCTTACGATTAAGTCCTAAAATCCACCTATTATCGAGGCAAGAGGTAGTGGAAGTTTAAGTGGCACTTCAAGGCCACTTTAAATGGCATGCTGTTTTCTGCATCCGCACTCAGCTTCGAATTCAAACCTTAGTGTAGTTCGAATTCGGAAAAGCAAAACATCCGGATATTATGCACATCAGGATATCCGGATTTATTTCTGTCATCAATTGTCATCTCTTATCCGATTAGTTTCGTCATCCAATTTTTATACATCTATTATCCGGATTTTTTTCCGTCATCCACTTCACATCTTTTATCGGGATTTTTCCATCATCCAATTTACATCTTTTATCCGGACATCCTCAATCCGGATGGATAAATATCTGGATATCCTCAATCTGGATGGATGGTTATTCGGATATAGCCAACCTTAGTTCGGTTCCCACGATAATAATAGGTCCTGTACTTGGAAGATATGTGCTCGATTAAGACGAAAATCATAACTGAAATTTAAACCTTACGTAAATGGAAAAAGGTGGGAAAATCTACTGGTATGTGTCTGAATTTAGAAACTCCGTGTAGAAGCTGCTGTTTGAATAGGACCGTTCAGAAGGCTATTTGCCAGTAAATGGTAATTGATGGTGAATCGTATATGCAAGGATTATTAGCAAAAAGTGTTGTAAGTTGAAATTATGAAATATCCTCCGAGGAATTGTCCAAGGATTTCTTATTGGTATTTCTCTGCAACAAACTTATTGTGACAACTTCAGAAGATAAATAATGATCCAAGCATACTTCTTTTAAAGAAAAAAAAAAAGGCTGTACACATTGCAGAAAGAGATCACGTCCTCAAATGAGTTTTTCATACACGACCTTCCCGTTGGCAATTCAGCCGTCTCGAAAGTGACCTTTTCCTGTATGCCTACAATGTCCGGGGTCAAGTAGTCAAGAGCCAGCCTAAGGAAAGTTTGCTCTCCCAGCAGTGAGTTTTCTCTTATCTATTACGTCACAATGTTGGTATATACATACATTGAGAAGCTTCCGCTCCATAGCATTGAACAGTACGAAATTGAACAAGGTTATCAGGGGAGGATAAAGATACTGATCACCTTTCCATCGTGTTCCCATATCAAAGCTACACTTTATATTATATAAAGTGAATGAAGTGTCTAAAGGAGAAGCCGAAAACCTTGTTCAGATTTTAAAACTGACTTTGACTGAGCATTTACTTCCGTATAACATAATAGCTGTCAAAAAGAAGTTTGTGTGCTTGTGTAGCAAAAAACTTTCATCATCATTCTCACTTGTACCTGTGGTTCAATTTGAACTTATTTTATATCCTTTAGGCATCTAAGGCTCGGGCCAGGATATAGGGTAGAAGAAATGATGCGGGAAGGATCCTGTCCGAGCCTAATTTCAAGGTACCATTCCGGCATTTTCCTGTTATTATTGAGGAAAAACCTTGAAAAAAATTCATTCAGGATTGTCGTCCACTGGAATTGACCCCAGGACCTGCCGAAATCAAAACCAACGCTTTGTCACTGAGCTACGGCCGCTCGGTTGACCGTTGCTTGTTGGCTGATTCAGTAAAAATATGGAGATAGTAATTTTGTGGACGATTAATATCAAAATGATATAGAAAGATCTTGTTATTACAAGGATTATAATTAGTATCCATTATAATAAAATAATTAGTATTAAGATTATTATGAAATTGAACACGACACATAAGGAGAAATATTCTTTTAGGTCTTAAACTATCAAGAACCAGAAACTGAAAGGAAATTAAATGTGAAAAAAGAGAGAGAGACTAGAATATCAATGGCAGAAAGAGAGATTCACTAATCTTTTCTACTTATCGATGAACAAAGAATACAAGAAAAGATTGACCAAATGTTCTGGATAGAATATTGTGTTCTGTGAAGGCGAAACGTGGTCTCGACGAAAGAATAAGGAAAGAAAAATTGACAGCTTTCGAAATATGAGCATGGAAGAGAGTAGACGAGAAACGAACAATACTGAAGACAAGAATAGAAAAATAATCTGGTTAGGACATTGGCTGCGCAGATTGCGGAAGGATGCAATTGAAGGTATCGTTGATGGAAAATGAGGAAGAGGATCCTTGACGTATTGAGGAAGGTAAATACTACATTTAGACAAAAAGCGCGAGATTGAAATGGAGAGGGCTTAATGAGCATTGAAGAGCCTGCTGCTTTGGTCAGAATTTCTAATGATAATGTGTAGAAGTGTACAAAAAGTGTTGAAATAAGGATGAAAAAGTATAGAAAATTAATAAAAGGTTTACTCATTTGAGGTATGCGAGGAAGCTTTTTAAATGTCAATGCAGTGAAGTTTTTTTTTACAGTGTATGTTGAAAGGTACAAAGGTGTCAGCGGTAAAAGTTAGTACCCAGTCGTACAATTTCTTCAGCGAATCACTTTTGAATAGATTGATCGATTTGAGTAGGGTTTCTTGTAACGTAAAGAGAAAGTGATTTTCTGTAAATTACGAAGAACTGTACTCATATCGATCCAACTATTCTAAAGTTGTTTGGAGAAGAAATTTTACGTTTGGGTCTGACTGTACACTTCGCTTTGGGAATAACGTTAGTCGTGTGCTGAATCCTATAAACACACAATCTAGTAGTGCTGAATTCTTATTGATTTCGCGCCCACGCTCACCTAAACATCATCGTCAGAAAGTATGAAGTACTGTAGTTGTCTTAAATCATTCCTTTCCGTTTCTTGCTAATTTGACTACTTCACCTCTCTTCTTGATGGAAAGGAAGTTATTTTAACATTCACTTATCTTCAAGGTACGGTGGCTGTCAATGTCATATTGCTGTTATTACATCTTTTAGCACAAGGCCAAACTGCCGCTATTATATACTTACAGTCGAGAACAAAAACAGTGAATAGTCCTGCGCCTCGTGGGTAGATCTGCCAATGACCAGAAATTTCGATAGTCAGTTAACCGAATTATTTGCTCTTTGTATAACCGCTTTCGGATTGTTGGAATTAACTTTCGTATAATGATATGCGTTATGTAAAAAGGCTTACAGAATATACAGGATGTCCGTGAAATATTGGCGCAGATCTCGGGAAGGTGATCGTTTACATCAAAACAAGAAGAAAGTGCCTTTGAAGAAATTCCGAAATCTGATTAGTTTCGGAGGTACAGGCGTTTAAAGTCACGGCAGCATCGTCACAAATGACATATCTCGAGAAGTATTGGCGTAGCAAATCACGCTCGAGGTAGTACCCAATACATCTACTATATAAGTTGTATTTATGATTGGCGAATGTAGCTTAGAGGTGATTTCTATGCTTGCAGTATTTAAAGCATTCAATTCCTGGACGATGAAATGTTAGGTTGCAAAACCTGTCTGTGCGGCACTCCCTCAATCAAAATGATTGGTTAAAGAGGTGTATCGGATACTAGTTCGAGTGGGATGTGCTAACTCTACACCACTTACGTGAGTTATGACGTCATTTGTGACGATGCTGCCGTGATTTTCAGTGCTTATATCTCCGAAACTAATCAGATTTCAGAATTTCTTGAAAGAAACTTTTTTCTTGTTTTGATGTAAATAATTACCTCCTGAAGTTTGCGCCATTATTTCGGGACACCCTGTATATCATATAGAATTGATACCCTGTTTTACTTCTATTTTTAAATACAATACAAAACGTTAGTTTATTTCTGTCTTAAAGAGGGGAAACAGGATAGAAAATTAAATAAACAATGAATCACTTAAGGTTAGTGTGAAGCGATGATCTCTTAACGATAGATGGCAGCACTACCTCTGTATTTTCATCGTTGCACGCAATTGCAGTGTTGCTCCTGCAAATTCAAGCCTAGAGAGTTCAGATTTTCAGAGATGAAAGTTCATAGCCATTTCAAGAGTTCAATCCGGGCAGATTTTTATTTATTTTTTATTGTTGAAATCTCTTGAGTTATGTGGTGAACATTCAAACCTTTACAACAACAATAATAAAGCATTCAGCAATGAAAAGAATGGTTTCGAACTTTCTTCTCTGAAAGTTTTTGTTTGTTTGTTTTCGTTGCACGAAATTTGAATACTGCGGCTACAAATTCAAGCCTTGAGAGGTCAGACAAGAACAAAGCTCAACCAGGGTTAGTGCTTTCATTTTAAAAATTGTGCAAATACTTATTTGATAAACTTTCTTTTCAAAGCAAGTTTAGGAACATGATTTTGGCTTGTCCTAATTCACTAAGTTTTTTTTTTTAATTTCAGAAACATGCCTAGAGATGCAAAAAAGCTGACTTTTTTGAAGGGGCGGTTTATTTTCCATAAAAAGCGGAAATTTTGGAAACTGACTTTTTTTTGGTTTACAAAATTTCTGCATTCCGCTTGCCAAATTTTGCTTTCTTAAACCAGATTTTACGATTAAAGGGGGTTTATAAGTTGCAACACAGTAGACTATTCGCGTCATAAGCCACCTACACCACCAGATACAAAGAATAATTCGGGATTTTCTTCATTAAAGTTAATACATTCATTCCCATTGGCCAATTGCACTATCGGTTACGCAGGTGGTACGTCGTTCATATACGAAGTATACAAATACAAGGCACGGTTTCTCTTTCTTCATATCCTGCCATAAGAAACAATTCGTTTTGGGGGATCTGTCGTATAGTGCTGTTACAGACTGGATTCTATATTTAAGGCTGAATCCAAGGAGGTTTTCCCGCCTTTTTCGTTTGTCAATTTCAAACTTCAGTACAGTTAAACAGAAAATAACTTTCACAGACTATAGTTTGTTACGTACTTGGATAGTAAATATCATTTATTTGAATGAAAAATTAACAGAAAATTCAAAACTATATCAAAACACTTTTAGGATATCGGACTGTCTCAAAAGTGTATTGACTTAGTTTTGAAGTTTCTGTTAACTTTTTTTTAAGGCTAATGGTATTTATTATTGAAGTACGTAATAATAAATTGTAGTTTGCGAAATTTATTTTCTGTTTAACTGCACTCAGGTTTGAATAACTGACGTAAAACGAAAAAGGCGGGAAAACCTCCTTGGATTCAGCCTTAATGTACTGTACTATGTATTGCACTGCACAAGGACTCAGAGTAGGAAGTATACGCCGGAAGTCATCATCAGTTTTGACTCGTGTGCGCGTCGTGAGAGAGAACTGCAGAAAGAAAACTGCCACAGCAGCTGGGGAGTTGCCGCCTTGCTGTAATGGTTACAGCGTCGGGCAGCTGATCGGATGACCCGAGTTTGATTCCCGCGGAGGTGATTCTTTTTATTTTTTTAAAAAAAGAAAAATAACTTTTCCTTTTATATACACATTTTTAAATGTTACGAAGTCCACTAACCATTGTTTAGGTTACAAAAGTTAGGTGTTCTTTTCTTCATTATACGCGATCCAGTTGCTCGCTGCTAGTTCACCGCAACGCAGACAGGTGTGAAGTTCGTGTACCCGTTGAGTCATCACTGCACATACCTTCGTGGTGGAGGCATGGTGCCGTGTTGACTTCGTTATTGGGAAGTCCTAGGATCGAATCCCGGCACCATCCCGACTAGGATTGTCAGGCGTTTCGCCAGTCCCGAGAGAGGAATACTGGGATGATGTCTTAAATTGTGGTCTGGGTTCTTCCTCAATTCATTTCTTTGGATGACTAAAAAGTAAAGCTATGACTGGAGACGAACATAGACCTGAAATGCCAGAAAGTACTGAAAATAAAAGTGCTCAGTAATACGTTATTGCCTTTCATTAGGAATTTGAATTTAATTTTTAAGGTCTTTAGGCAACTTTGCCTAAAGCTGTATGGATGATGATGATGCGATAATTCTTGGAGTGAAGAAAGTAGGAGGAAACTGAAGAAACTCGAGAAAACCCACGCACACGGTATTTGTCCACCACAAAGCGCACGTGTCATGAGCAGGGATCCAACCGACGACCCCAAGTGTTCAAGGTGAGCGCTCTACCATTGAGCCCCCGCCTCCCATTAGGAGATTCATGGGCTGAGTACAGGTTAGGCAGCCTTGCTTGGAGGTTTCACTGATTTCCTTAATCACATTGGGCAAATCATGCGATTTCATGACAATTGTCACACACCTGACATTAGCAGCCAAGGATTGCCCGACATCGAGAATTTTACGACTTTCTCTTCAACAAAAACTTCATAACGATAATAATACCGTCTTTACTGTAGCAGACGTACCTTGACCTGAAGCGCCGGTTTTACAAGTGACGATTCCAAAAGAAGTTCACATTTTTTTAAGAAGGTATGGCACGTTTATTTACGAAACTCAAAAGGCAAAAGCTGATACTGCTAATGTACTCCTATTACGATTAAATTTGTGATGTTAACATTCCCGATTGCATGCAACATGCATAATGAGGTGTATAGTCTTGATGGTTTGCGCCATATTGATATCGATATCTATATCGAGCCGCCATAGGTCAGTGGTAGAGCGTTGGCGTAGCATTTGGGAGGTCGTGGGTTCGATCCCAGCGGCAGACCATGCCGACTGAGGTTTTTCCAGGGATTTTCCTCAGTCACACCGTGGAAATGCCGGGATGGCAGTATGGCACCTTCAAGATAGGCCCTGGCCGACGCCTTCCCGAATCCTTTCCCCTCCTCTATCCCGGCCTGAGCCTTAGACGCCTAAAGGCCATAAATAAAATTAAAGCATCTATTGACAATAACAATATTCAAGAGAGGGAGAGAGCGTTACTGGTTCATAGTTTTAATTCATTGTTAAAAAAAGAAGCTACTGTCGGGGACGTTAAGAGATTGGATAACGAATGTGTTGTCATTGAGCACCAGGAATTTATCAAATTAATGTATTATGTAGTTGGCCTACCGATAATGGAACTTGGTATATAGTATTAAATTGTGCTGAATTGAATTTTAAAAAATCTTAAGCATTCAGAAAGCTACCAATAATACACCAGTAGTTAATTTCAAGATTTCTTTGACTCTCGAAATCTTTTCACTTTATTTCTCCATATATAAGTAATTAAATATGTTTTTGTGGAGAAGAGAGATTAAACTATTGTTACCAAACTATTATTTACCCAATTAAGTCCAAATTAAAAAAAGAACAGTCGAAAATTTCCCAACTAAAAAAGCCATGGGGAAAAAAACTAAGTTTTTTTAAAAAAAAAAAACGTTTTTTCCGAGTCCTTGGATCTTTATTCATACCCCAGCTGGGATTCCAACACGAGATCCTGTGATTCATCTGGTAAAGGTTTCTACCGGATGTGTGATTACATTGTTTCTAACATCTGTTTCCCAACCATCCGAACCATCGGAAAGATATCTGTTTACGATTAGACTGGTGTGGCTGAGGAAATACACAGAATAAACCTGTCAGGATGGCAGGTCGCTTGATTCGAGCCCAGAACTTTTCCGAGTGCAAAGACAACTCTCTTTATCAATTGAGCTACTGCCGCTTGGTAACTATTCAATCTCAAGCGTGCTAACTTCTGTAAATTACGATCCTCAATTTAGTTTCATTGATAACTAATGGTAACAATATTCAGCGATAATAAATGTTATGAATTAATATATAACTATATTTTAGGTGATTTAAAGGGAATGCAAGGCCCTACTATCGGAATGAGTAAGGGGGCAGCTTCATCCTCTGTAACCTCGTGAAGAATATCTTTGTCAAAAGGATTTGCACAGGAAACCTAATTATTACCATAGTTATTGTGCTTAGCAATCAGTCTTACTTGGGGCATGGATGTTTGTGGATTTTGAAAGCTTTGCACTCGTAAAATTGGGACGGGCCATAGTCAATAGTTACTAGAATCTGACCCATACATATTAAGTTTATCAAAGTTTAACAAAAATTGAATTTTAAAATTATAACCATTTAGTATCACGAACAGTCGTCACACACAGTCCATAACTACTGAAGTTTAAAACTACAGCACTTCTAGTATCAGCTTCAAGAATTAAACGACTAAACACACGTTTTTGAAAGTAAATGTGTTGATTCTCTTCAGACCTGTCCCTTCCCCGTAGGTAGTATTTGCGTGTTCACATAGAAAGCACCATGTTAATACGTTGGACACGTAGAATTAGCATAGTTCTTCTAAGGAATTTGCATCACATGACACCATTCACACAGCTTTCCATTAGTCCCAGTAGATACCACGTAGAAGGTATGGCCTGTGCATTTCCTTTATACATAGAGTTTAGTAGTTCGCACATCCGGACTTTACCATTAGGTATTACCTCAGAAACTAAGTGAAAAGATCTTATTCAATATTGGGGTTACCAAAACCTTAGATGTGAGACGACTGTCAACTGGTGTGAAAATCGCAGACGACACTCTTTCAAACCAACAGAAAATTAGACTTCAAAATTTGGCATTTGATGGACTGAAAGTAACATTGGAATATTGTCACCCGACTTACGTCGCTGTGCAAATTTTCATTATCGTATGACGTCGGGAAACTATAAGTGAATCAAGCAGTTTGTGATTGGGGGAATGCAGAATGGATGGGCTGATCCACTGTCAAAGAATTGGTATTGTGCAGGAGATACACATAAAAGAGATATACATAAAAATCCTCTCTAAGCTATAAGACTTAATCATAAACTTGACTCAAATACATATTAGATTGGGAAAATTCCAAAGTCCACTTTCAGGATGGTTATCGTCATAATACATTTCTAAGTCCTAAAGGTATATTTGGGAGCTATATATTATTTCGCTAACTATCATGTAGTGCAAGCAGAGTTAGACGTATATTTATGAATACATTTGCATATTCCTTAAAATGGGCGTAAGGAATTTTCCAATTGGACCCTTTATTTAAGTATTGGGTGCAAATCTGTTTTTGATTTACTACGCTGCCACGTTTTAAGTGATTTGTCACAATACCCCAAGCGTTGACTGCATGTTGGTTTGAAACTACACATGTGTGTACATTTTTCCAAGGGAACTTTATTCTTGTTTCGATTTGTGGTGATCGTTTTTCAATCATTGTTTTGTAATCGCTGTATATGAGCAGTGATCATGAAGATCTACGCCGCACATTTTCCATAGAACGTACGTCTCTTAACAGTGAGGCATGTGAAAACGAACTATCGAAACTGACTTAAGGGGCCTCAGTATCTGCTGCTTGTGTTTCTTTAAAATATGTCTTATATTTCCCATACAATTTCATATTTCCCATATCTTTCATATTTCCCATATTTCCCATATTTTTCAGTTTTTCATATTTTTTCATATTTTCCATATTTTTTTAGATTTTTTCTGCGTGTTTTCGTATGTTGAAAAAATACTAGACAAACTACAATCAACAAAGACATTTTGAAAGGCGGACCCGATAATACTTATGAATGTCTCTTAAATTAATTAATTAATTCACAATCTGAACAGCTTAAAATTAGTTACAGAAGAGTAATTTGAAAACCCGACGTGTGACTTACGCTATTACGGGAATTCTAGTTTCTAAGCTAAACTAAATAATTTCAAAATCTCGTGTAGTTCATACGATCAGGGCTTCTTTCCAAAACTCCATTCTTGCTTTTCCTTTGTCCAATATTTTGAAAAATACGGAAAAACCAAGGACTAGGTACTTAGACATCTTAAAACTCAAACCCTGGACACTTTGGTGGGCATCTTTATTGAGGAACACATTGCAAAGTTTTTTAACATCGATATTAAAGAAATAGAGCCATTAGGTCAAAAATACTTCTATATAGGTTTTGTGCAAGGCTAGCTGCTAGCTTGCACAATCTGTACATTAACAGTCTAGTCTGTCATATTACTTTCTGTCTTTTGCATTCTTATACTTTTGATTAACACATAAGAAACCCTCATACCTGTTAATGATATACAGAAATTGTTTCGCACAGAAAAATATGGCTGTGTTAATTAAACATTTTTCGGTATCCCAGGATCAGCACAATGGACGTGTGTTATCAATGCTGATTCAACACAATGGAGGGTGTCATATTACCACCATCACAGTGTTGAATCACCGAAATCGCACAACAAACGATGTTGATTTAACACAAAAACCGATGGTCGCTTTTGTATGTCAACTCTCCGTTGTGTTGAATCAGCATTGAGAGCGTATCCATGGTGTTCAATCATCGAAATCAACTTCGTTTATTGTGTTGCTTTAGCACAGAAAAGGGGTGGTCGCCCTGGGATACCGAAAAGTGTTGAATTAATACAGTTATTTTTTGCAGTGTACTTTATTCCCAAGTCAAACAATATGAAAAATGATGAATTGCGGTTTGCTATACACACAAATTAAATTTTAAAAAGAACTGTATATTAACCCGTGCATAATGTAAAAGATAGAAATGTGTAGAAACTTACCATATTTCAATACAACTTTCTTGGAAGTGTCACATAATAATACATACATACTTTCTCCCTCTTTTTGTTCCACACTCACACACTCAAGGAGGAGGGAAGAGAGAGGGGGGGAATAGGGAATTTCTGTGAGAAAATGTGGGGCATTATGACTATCAAGTTATCTCTGCAAGGGCTGAAAAATATGACTTTAGGAGTAGAAGAAAAACTGACACTCTTTATCAACTGCATAAAAAGATTAAAAGACAGGTACATAAATCTCACACGAAAATGTAGGCCACTGTTACTTACTGAAAGAAGCGCGGGCTTAACGGTGACAGATCACGAGATTATTGCCGGCACTCAACTTGACATACTCAATATCTAATTCTTTTACGACCAATTTGGACGTGAAAGGGAATATACTTTGCTGCCAAAAATGTCAGTTGTAATGTCAAAATGAAAAGAGAAAACATGAAACCTGACATACATCGTAGGACATACAAGCCATTTTTATTACGGTAACTACGTGCATTGTAAAAAAAAAAATATTTGTTTTTTGTTTTGTGTTGGTGTTAGTAATGAGTATGAGAAGTGTTAGCAAAGGCAATGGGCTAGCAAAAAGACGACCCACTCACCCCAATCTTTTTTTTTTTTTTTTACTTTTTTCAGGCTACGAAAAACGCTTATTGATATCGGATTTGAAAAAGCATGCGTAATGTAATTAAAACTACGCCTTTGTAGACTGTTGAAGATACTTTTGTTTGAATTTGAATTTAATTTTTAAGGTCTTTAGGCAAGTTTAGCTCAGGCCTGATGGATGAAGATGGATGCCTTAGTGTAGTAAAGAAAGTTGGAGGAAACTGGAGAACCCCGAGAAAACCCACGCACACGATGTTTGTCGACCACAAAGCCCACATAGCATAAAGTTTTTGGTCAAGTACCTTGATATACCCAACATAGTACAAAGATTATGGATAAAGGATAAAGTCCACATAGCATAAAGTTTTAGGGAAAGTACCTTGATATATCCCGTAATGTTGAAGAGAAATATCAGTATTTTGCAATTTTCGGCAGTAATTCTCGAAAAAGCACCGAATAATTTCTTTGTATCATATTGGAATGTAATCAAAACCAAACCTTCTATCCATTCCGTAATTTATTATAAAAGCCGACAAGGCAGTTACACTTGGCACAAATACACTAAAAACTGTTTAACTGTTTCAAAGATATAACACCAGTGGTCGAAGTGAGGCGGTATACACCGGTATGGCATACCGGCTCTGGTTTTTGAGAGCTAAACGCATACCGTTACTAAAACACATGCTATACTTGTTCTTATATCAATTCCTGATTTCTCTAGGCAAATATTAGGAAAACATACCGTCTCTGTTTCTTTCCCACTTCGAACACTGTGTAACACTTCCTTTTTCAGACTAAAACACAACTAACCAAAGTCATTACTAACACTAACACATATTGCAATGTCTCAGTTTTCAATTCCAGTGTGATTTGCGCACATGCGCAGAAACGTAATAGGATTTCTTATCGTAACAGCATGCTGAATGCTTTTCAAGTGTCTTCTGATGCAATCTTGATCACTTATTTTCCAAACAATGGGAAATATTCTGAACGAATGGGGATTCCGATTCCGGATTCCCTAACAAATAGGAAAGTGATTAAAACTTAACGTTAGTCGTGCTTGTAACTTCGTTTGTTTTCGGGGTTCGGGCAACGCATTTCTAACCCTCTGTACTTGAATTTAAATTTTATATGCCCTTCTGACATCTAAGACACAGGATGGGATAGGGGAGGGGGTAAAGGTACGGGAAGGTGTCGGCCAGGGCCTATTTTGAAGGTGCCATCCCTTTTTTATTTAGACTGTCTCGTGGTGTGGTTCAATCGCTAAGACGCTGGACATCCAACTGAAGCACTCGTGTTCCAATCTTGCCTCAGGCTTCTCTTCGGCCTGAGCCTTAGATGCCTAAAGGCCATAAATAACATTCAGGCATCTCGTTTCCTTCACTCCCAGTACTCCTGAAAACTGAATGGGCTGGATTTAATTAGTTACTGGAAATTTCCAGGCAGCCGTTTTTCACAATATACTTGCCGTTTCAGCTTCGAGCCGAATAACATTGAATTCAAAGGTCCACAAGAAAGTTTACGTGATACAAGGAAGGTAAGGTATTACTTAATTATCCAATGCAAGGACATGGCAAAAAAAATCCAATGTCTATCCGAATAGTTAAATATTTAATGACTCATGGAGCGGCAAAAATACGCAGTCATGCTACTGTTTGTAATAACTTGAACACGTTTGTCCAATATATTACTTTCGAAACGGCGGCCGCTCGTGTACACAACATAATGAATCGTTTTTTCATGGTGCCTGCTATTCGCCCTCTTTTGGTTATTTTACGAGCTGTTTAACAGGACAAGTGAAATAAGATAGGTTGAACACAACTTCTTCATAAAAGAAGTTAGCGTGTATTTGTACAGTCAGAAACGCTTAGATTTTATGACCTCCAAGTTTTGAAAGGTAAACAAACATCGCTTAGTTTCTTCTTAAACAGCTGGTTTTGCAGCACTTGAATCTGAGGTTAATAGAAGTGCATGTTTGTTAGTGTAAGATAGAGATTGTGTTTGTAAACATGCAGGTTGTGGAGTCGGCCTTTCTCCTTGTACAGCATATACGAACAAAAATGTATTCGTCATTTCCTGGCTGTTACCTCAATTTGTGACATAGTGGCTTACATTTTTTTTGGACAATGGAAATGCACACAATACCGCTATTGAGGTTCGGTAGAGTCATGTGTTGGATCTAATTAAATGATACAGTCACTGGAAAACGTTGTAAACTTTATTTTTATGGGCCATTTTTAGTTACTATGATTTCGGCCTGTCACGATTATGAATGTGATGCTAGTTAAAATTCACATCCATGCCCCAACTGGAATTCGAACCCGGAACCGTCGAGTCGCTGGTTTAGCGCTCCAACCCACAAGGCTACCAGGTCGGCATAGAGTCACTGGAGTAATTAGTTCAGTGACAGTGTTTTTTCGTATTTTGAGTCTGTTGGTGGATTTCTGCCCGCGATGCTGTTTATGGGCAGAGAAACCGGGACTGTCGCCTCAAAAGGTTTCTGCCACTAACTGGGAGGAGACTCCTTAATTCCTCTTGCTTAGGCTTAAGGGAACCGACCGGGGTAGACGCCTAATGTCCAATCCATACGTTCACGTCGTGGGGCCTGTTGGTACCCAAGCAACTGCTTGGCAAACGAACATGGATGGGCTGCTCACCAACCCGCATTAGCTGACAGCGTGGTGAGTCAAATGTCAGCACCCCTCCTTTCTTTACACATGATGGTACAAGTAAGG